>JBBBDQ010029148.1:1717500-1955000 GCA_037127315.1 Ascarosepion bandense | reverse complement strand
AACAACAATAGGGATGACTTACACTCTTCATTGACCAGTTTCCCATTTTTAAACCATCAGTTTTTAGTAGCTAAGTTGTTTCTTTAGTATTACTGAGGGTGGCAGCTATGACCTGGTCCCTTTGAGTGGAAACCTTTTTGTGGTGTGTAGGGCCAGTCAGTCAGTTAAGTGCCATACGTGAAACACGCTTGGGCGATCATGTCTCAAAAGAGATGACTGACTGGGCAGAAGATTATCCCGCAGTAGGTTGCCATTGCTTTCTGCGATAGACTGGTTGCCAGCCAAGGCTATATAACCCAATCTGTCCTGTTATTTAACCCATAACTGGAAGGAAGAGACAGATTAATACCTTTCCCAAGGGTATTTGCGCGTAAGTGAATGCAATGAATTCACCTGGAATTCGAACTCAGCTCCCCGATTTCTCGTTCCGAGCCGATATCCACTGCACCACTCTGGGCTGAATCCTGGAAGCACTGCAATACCAGGTAAACCCGTGGCAAATGTGGAGCAAGCCCCTGACAATTCGCCATGTTCCAAAAACCAGTTTAATATCGAAGTCTCACATCGGAGACGTATCAGATATTAAGCTGATAAGAACAGATACTACACTTTGATCTTAGCCAAAAGGCCTCTGTACCTACAATAGATGAAAGAAGATTGGTAACCCAAATGTTGCTGACATCTCTAGAGCTAGACTTAGTATCATTGAGATGAAGGCACCCTAACCAAAAACTATATATTTGACCACACAGACTTTAAAATATTTCACACAAGGCATCATAGCTACCATTTTCACTCTACTCTTGTTTAATAAATGGAAGGAGTGAACCAAGTAATCAATCAGTGAAATGTCATATTTTATATATATTTGGATGATTCTGGATTGGAATATGACTGACTAGGCAGAAGTTTACCACAATTGGTTGCCAACCAAGGCTACAGAACTCATGCATGCATGAGAGTTCTGTAGCCTTGGTTGAATAAACCTATTTGCATGTGAGTGAATGAATTGAGCTTAGCTCTGAGACAATATCTATTGCACCACAATGCACATCTAGGAAGTAGATGGACTAAATCCACTCTTACTGAAGCATATTATAAAAATGTTTAGTTTGAGTTCTCTATGACAAACTGAATGCAAGAGAATGTTATCCATTATGACTTCAGATTTGACTATTTTTATTTTTGCTGACAAAACAGTTCAATTTACACAAGAACTGATACTATGGATATCTATTGCCAAATTGTATACAGAATCATCCTATTCAATGAAAGTTGAAATTGTAACTTTTATCATTTCCTTAAAAGGATTCATAGCTTATCAAATTATTATTGGTGCATTTAATGCCACTTTATTTGCATTTATTTTAGAAACTCTTTCTTCCTTATTAAAAAAATGTAACGAGAAAGTTATAATAATGGCCTGTTGCTACCCACCACCACACACACACACACACAATGTCTTCATACTGTACAATGAAATATGTTCTCGTTTAAATCTAAAATGCAATTTCAGTCAGACCATAGACACCTTGCAGACAATGGAAAATGCATACAAATTACCACACTATAGAAATGTAAGGAATGCAAAGTCAAATAACTTCATACAACTCACAAACTAATGTTTAAGGCAGCAAAAGATTTAAATCCAAGCATGATTTCTAACATCATTGGTATGAACTCTGAAAACTTTGAGCCACTGAAGACAAATTATCTTGCAGTAAAACAAGAACTCCCTCTCTTAACATAGCATTCACATTCACTGTAAATAAATTCACATAAGTTCATTGTTGAGCTTTGTGAAAATATTAACCTTCAACATGTCTTTCATCACAACATCTTTATTGTATATTAAAAAGGAGGAATACATTTCAATCAAATCATTAATCTGAATATTCTGATTTAGTGAGTAGTTCTGTAAAAAAAATTATTGCAAAATATGTTGATCCCTCTTATGAATAAACCTATTTGCATTTTAGTTTTCTACTTCATGCTGAAATTATTCCAACTATTATATAAGTGGGCCTGTGACAGCAAAATATATTGATATACTGTCTAAAATGATGGCAACATATTTTGATGTAACTACTCTTGAGTATCTTACATTAGGAGAAAAAAAAGGAACCATGGTCATGACAGGAAGTGTGTGTGTATATATATATATATATATAAAAATGGAACTTTGTGTGTGTATCTGTTACCTATAGACTCCGAAACTTACTTGAAAATTTACACAGTTGTACTATAAGTGTCTGCGAGTGTTCTTAGCTAGGTTTTGTGTCAAGGTTCCCCCGATAAATATCAATAATCGAAAAAATTTGGTTAAAGGAGTGGTCCGATTTTAATCAAATATAATACACTCATAGACAAAGACATGAGAAACGATATTCAGAAGGTTCAAGGTTGCAGTTCTTACAATAGTGCAGAAAATCGACTATATATATATATATATATATATATATATATATATATATATATATATATATAAAAAGGTAAGATGTTTGTGTGTGTGTCTGTTTATCTGTCTGTATATCCTTTATACAAATCCACAATTTTTATCCGATTCTCACCAAACTCTGCACAGATATTCTTTAGGCTGAGTCTGAGCTCCAAGTCCATGGATTAGTTTTAAAGCTTTCATTACACCCGAGCAACACCGGGCTATCCTGCTAGTGTATGTATGTATGTATGTATGTGTGTGTGTGTGTGTATATATATATATATATATATATATATATATATATAGTGTGTGTGTGTTATGTTACAAAATTTTTATTATGGCATTAAGATTTTTGTCTTTAAGATCAGCCATGAAACAAAGTACCAGCCCCCACTCATCAGAACTGTAAATGGGGAAATATGAAAAATTATTCTGTTATTGGTGACATGAATGAACAAAAGGAGAAACTTTAATTCTGCTAAGTTATTGCATCCAAAGATGCTAGAGACCCAATAGAGCAAACACTCCCTCTGTTTACAAAGAGAGAGCTTCCTAGACCTGATAAAGTTTCTCCAACACCTTCAAATGGAACAAGTGTGATCTGGCCAAGACAGAACCAGTCCACACTAAAATCCAAAGTACAGCTCTGATTATTTATCAGATGATCTGCAATATAGGACCTGTGTTTCAAATAAGAATTTTTCATCTGGTGATGGCACTTGAAACACATAAGTCCTCTATTGCAGATCATTTATTTATATATATATATATATATATGAAAAACTATTAAAAAGTTGTAAGTTTAAAAATTTTTTTTTTTTTTTTTTTGTCAGTATTTGTTTATTTCTATTATAATAGAAATAAACATACTGTCAAAAAAATACATTTTGAAACTTACAACTTTTTAATAGTTTTTCCTATATATATCTCTTACAATTTAAGCATGAGTTGGAGTTTATGCATAATGCAATCATCAGATGCTTATTAGGAACTGATTTTTTTTTTAATTATTTTAGGTATTTTGCTTAAATTAAGGTCGTTATAAATTGAGTGGCCATATTTTTATTAAATGTATATTGTCCAGCAAGAGCAATTAAAATGCAAGTGTGGCAGAAGAGGAAATAAATACCTTCTTTATTATAATGAAGGATTATAGATGTGGAGCAGGTGTTACCAAGAAATTAAATGAAACAGTGAAAAAAGCAGATGTTAGGTACCGTTTTAATGTTAGATTCTTCTAAAGAAAAAAAAACACTCAGCAAATGTTGAATTCTATGTTGGAATATTGTTGTAAAGCATTACAAATAAAAACACTTAATCTCTCATGTATAACATGACATTTTATTCAACTGAACTTTGTCAATTACTGTTGACCAGCATATATGTGCGTTCCTTGGGCCATCTTCAAACTTGAACTTCTCATTCATCTGTGGATATGAGATCCCTCTTTCGATTTAATTTATAAAGTTATCTGTTTTTCCCATGTGTGCACATCCCTGACTTAGCAACTGGGGCATCCACATATTTACCTATTGGTGTCAGTGGCTGACATCTTGTGAGGCACAAATCTACTCTTAGTGTCCAGGACGTCAAGTCAATGAATTTTACACAACCTGACTTCAGTCTCAAATTGAGTGCAAAATTCATCTAGGGCACATCTCATACTACACTGTCTGTTAAGTGTTGTACATGCTTAGTGCTCATGTCTCAAAAGAGACATGACTGACTGGGCAGAGGATTTTCCCACAGTAGGTTGCCATTATCTTCTGAAGTAGACCCAATCTTTTCTGCTATTTAACCCATAGGTAGAAGAAGAGATGGATTAATACCTTTCCTAAGGGTATTTGCAAATAAGTGAATGCAACAAATTTAAACTCAGCTTTGATATCCACTGCACCACACCATGCATCCTGTACACAGTACTTGACAAAACTGCCAGATATATTTCAAGTCTACACCTGAATTTTCAATCTATACAAAAAAAAAAAAACTAATATGAGCCTTTTATGAATTTTTTTTTTTTTTTTTATCATATCACCCCAAGCAAGGTGGTAACACAACTGAAGCTACGTAAGAGTGAAAAGATTGGAAAAGAGAAAGCCGGAAACCACATCCTAAACAGGGAACAAGGGATGAGCCTCTTCACCTGTTCAGTGGGTACAGTGTGAACCGGGCGATAGATTAGTCTAAAACCAAAAGAATTTTCTGGAAATATCCAAAGTACCACAAACCAAACAATGCTTGATAAAATAACAAATATGAACTTGCAAATAGTTTCTCTATCACAAAAATTACTTCAGTAAAACTGTTTTTGAGGATTCGTTTAAATGTACATTGCAATTAGTTCAGTTAAATGATATTAAAACAAAACAAAAAAACAAAAAAACTTCCCCGGATGAGACTGATTTAGAATATAGGTGGCTTTATGGGTCTAAATTTAATTGTTTTTATAATAGATTTGTGTATTATACAAGTCTCATTTGTTTATCAGGCAAATTTATTTTACACAACCATTACTTTAGGATTAATATCAAAAGCCACAATGATTATCCTTCCAAATCTTAATTGTTGATGACTTCTCAAAGTCAGGCAATACAACAATGATTATCATCATTCTAGAAAAAAAGGTTGACAAACTCAAATATCTGTAATAATTGAAATTGTCTAGCTTTTAAAAATCCTATCAAATGCCTTTATTTCAGAACAAAAAAGATTTATGAACAATATGCTTTTATGGCATCATGGATTTATCTGAATAATAACTGATGACCAGTTACATTCATGAGTTTCACAATTGTCCAGGCCATCAATTCTTAGTGTCTTTTTGTTTCTCTCATCACCACCACCACACACACATATATATATTGCTTAAAATTTGCTATATTTAAAAAGGCAGTAGTGCATTTATAAATATAAACAGTGTGGACATAGGTATCAACAGTGGATGATGACTGTCAGTTTCACATTTCAGTATGATCCTCAGACCAAGTGTCACTGTCACAATAAAATGTTTGGAATGTAGCTTTTTGTTTCCATAACCTTTTAGATTGTAGTATTGGTAACCTTAAGTGGGAGGAGTTTAAAATCTATCCATAAAAAAAAATTTCTTTTTAAAGATTTTTAAGTGGTCTTAAATTTTTGATCAGGATTGTATATAGGACATCAGTTTTATAATGGCTGGCACAGCTTCAAACAGATTCCCTTACTCATTTTTCCATCTTCCTCATCAAGCTACATGACATTTACACTTTCCTCCTCAATTTCTACCTTACCTCTTTTTAAGAAATCACATTTCTTTTCATCTTAACAAATAAGAAACTTTAACACTCATACAGGCTGAGGAAAAATTTTTATATTTAAAATCCTTTCTTGCCATTTTCTATGAATCTATAAATCTGCAACATAGGAATCAACACTGGCTGTATATATATATTTAGTATATCGAGGCAGCAAGTAATTTTCTAAACATATACTGTTAAATATAAGAGACAATGAATGTCTATTATGTTTAATCATGAGCTGTTCTAAACGTCATATTTTTGCTTTAATTTCAGTTGAAAATAAAGACAAAATTTCTCCAACATTTGGATAATTATTTATTAGTTTTCTTCTAAGCTTTCGGCTCACATGAGCCATCTTCAGAGAGGTCGTTCAAACTGAAATATTATAAAATCCACCATCACCGACAGTTTTATTTTGTGTTGACATAAAACTCCGCTTGGCAACGGCAATAGTTACCAAAAATAATAAACGCAGTTCTTAAGTTTGCGATGCAGTTTTATGGCATCACACCGCAGGATAGCGCGAAATGACAACAAAACCATATAGTCAAATGCAATATGTTATTTCCTGTTTTAAAGTTGATTTTATTGAGTGTTGGTTGTTTTGATTTGATGTACATGGCCTCCAATATCTGCAGGTTCCTCTTACTGTGTGTATGAGTAAGGATCACCATATTGTTGACCAAAATCTGTCTGATATTACCTACATGTTTATGTTTTTCAGAGAAATGTTGTTTAATAGTACTCTGATCAGAAAGATGACATGTAAGTCTATGGGAGAGCGTGCTTGTAGTAAAACCAATATATGTACTAGGTTTTTGATTAGTATCAGAGATGCAATCTCTGAATGGGCATGTAAATTGGTACACTACATTGGTTTTTTGTAGAGAATTTAGTTTAGTGCTTGTTGGGTTATTATAGTCTATGAGGTCTTGTAGAAAAATTTATGCTTATTTTTTATAGATTACACAAAGGCATTTGATAGGCTACATGATGCCAAGTTCAAATTCCAGCCCAGGCTGTTTTGTTCATTTTCGCATTAATGCTCTTGGAAAAAGTATGAATCCATCTCTTCTCAAACCAACTATTGGCTAAATTGCAAGAGTAGGCTGGACTCTCTAGCCATGAGTGGCAACCAATTTAAGAGAAGAAAAACTCCAACTTCCGAACCACAGAGAAACCCATAGGAAACTGTTCTAGTATGTTTTTCCACGTAGAAGCTAAAAAGCAGGGTAGACTGGGGTCTCTATCCTTAGATGACAGCTAGTCTAGAAGTACACTCATGCCTCTTTTTACTAGATAAATGAGTGTAAACATTGGTCCAGTAATGCTGATTGTCTGTAGTTACTGGCACTAAGTCTAGTGGCTAATATCAACAATTACATTACAGAAGAAAGAATATAGTATTATACATATAATCAAGCACACTATCCAATCTGACACTATAAACATATTTTGTACCATTGTTAAATTCCCTCAAGAAATAATGGCAATTCACAAATAATTAAAAAAAAAATAGTCTGTGGATTATCTATTTTCTTAAGTGTCTGAAAAAGAAAAATTAAATGCAAGTGGAAATTAACCTCAAATTCTATGAGTAAGGTTAGTACTAATTATGTAAACGTTTACTTTCTTATGAGTACTATACTGAGTTGATTAAAATCAGAGAATTGCAAATGAGGGAAAGAAATGCTACACTATTCTTTTTATTTTATTTTACTGTATAACTGAAAATCTTTTGTGGAGAGAAATTTATTATTGGGGGTCTATTTTCTGTAGTAACAAAATATTAATTTTAAAAAAAAATTGCTTTTATTAAAATTAAGTTTTGCTTCTCATGTTTGATGGGCTGAATTGCCTCTACACCCTCCAGATGACTAAAACATATCTCCAGGATCTTATCTATAAAGTTGAAGTATCTGGTAGGTTAACACCATAAATTTCCAGTGCTTGTACTTAACCTAAATCTGTAATACTATCATTAAATCTTAATAAAATTTGTGCATATGGGTGTGTATAACACAACCCCTGGCTGTGTCCAGTCAACTTCCCTGACCTTTGGCCGATTCTGCTCATGTGTGTTTTTGATCTCAGATTAGCCAAAGCAGAACTGCTTATTACCACTTGACAATGCTGGTCCAGATATGCGAGGAATTGGTATATAATGGAAATCAGATTTAAGACTGTAACGACATAGTTTAGATTTATATATATCAAATAATTACAAGATTACAAGCAAGTCAAAATAAGTGATGAAAAACAAATATCAGTTGTCTGGTGTTTCAGTACCATGATAAAATTTATGTTGTATTATTTTTATGGTACAATGGTTTATTCAACTTCCAGTTGGTTGAATTTGCAATATCTCTCCTGTCCTTGTCTATCAGCAGGCCAGTTTCAATCTGACTGCATTATTCCATCTGCCTTTCAAAGCTCTTTCCAAACTGTTGTCCCAAGACCTGGAAGCTGACTGATGAATTTTGTCTTTTCAATGGTTATAAAAATGTTATCTAAACCAGCTGCTCTCTATTGAGTGGTTGTAAAAATATCTATTTCTTTCTAGGAAGTCCTTAGAATATGTCATTACTTAATATCAGTCCTGAGCAAAACCAGATGCTTCCTTTGCTTTACCTCTAGCAAACAAAAAACCCTAATTACTATTTTTTTCTGTTTTCCTTCATCTGGTCATCAATATGTCTTCAGTCTATCAAAAATCAGTGTTTTTCTGCTTTCTAGTTTCTCTTTAATTTACTAGCACCTTTTCAAATAGTGTCACATTTATGTACTCTGACCTCTTTCATCTGGCACCCTTGGAAGCAGTCCATTTCTGGACCACAGAAAAAAAAAAGGGATGAGAAAAATCACCTTTACAAAAGGCCTATGTAAAAATAGTCTTGCCAGCTCATTCCACATATATATATATTGCTGTGTTACCAAAGTTAAAAACAGGAAATAAAGCAATCTTTAATACTTCCAAATAAGGTTTTTCATTGTTTCATATACCTCCTGCTCTCTTGAATGGCATCCTGAATGCATAAATATTTAACTATATATAAGAAATGAGCAAGACTCTATCATTGAAACACTCTGCTGCTGTGTAAAGTTGTACACTGTAATATTGCCGTTATAGCAGTTCAATGAACTAATTCCAAAAATTTCAGAACCACAATGTTGGAAGAAAGGGATCAAAGTGCATAGTAGTGTATGTGGGATATATATATATATATATATATATATATATATATATATATATAATTAATACAAGTAAAAGATTTGTCACTTAGTTGATTTATATTACCTTCAGTATTCTGATTCCAGAGTTTCATAGATGGACCCACTAATCTGTGGGTATCAGAAATTGACTCTGTATAGAAAGTCAATTTAGTGTGAATATCAATTTCAGGGTAATTTTTATTTCTCATATATCTATATCAGTATTCTTTTTTAACTAAAAAGAAAGGTTGTGTGGAAGATTGATGGAGTGAAATGTTGGCCTGGTAAAAATATTCAACTCATCAACAAAGAATAAAGGAAAATGAAAACAGCAGATAAAGTGCAAATAAAGATTTTATAATAAAAAATTGTCGTGATTTTACAGATATTTTTTTCTCTAGTTTCTTCCTGTGAAAAGAGTTTTCATAAGATAGGAAGATCTTTTAATAACTCCTCTTACTAATTCAACTCAGGCTTTTACTCAGACTATTACACAGACCAGCTACTTAATACATCTTTTATTTATACTTGATGCATGAACATAATATTTACCTTGTATGTGACTTCATTTGCTATACAAAAAGTTTATCCTATCACTAAAGGTGACCCTGATCTTTGAATTTGAATTTCATAGTTGTGTTGTTATATCCTGCTATGGCAAAAAGAAAACACGTGAATAAAATTAACAATAAGGTTACGGCAATTGAGAAACATTGAAAAAGAATGCAGTGGAACAGGAAGTAATATTAATAATGCAGTCTTGAAGGTTTTAAACACAAGAATACACATAAGTTTTTAACAGAAATATGCTCAGCTTTATTATAAGGCATGTTACTTGAAAAGAATAAAACTTCTAATGACTTAATAACTATAAATGCCTAAAAGCTAAAGCTTGCAGATTAATAATTTGATATTTGTCTATACTTCTGAGATGAGGTATTGTAATTATTTACATTGTTCAGACTCTTGTCCTTATCTGTATTGCAATATTCATGACATTTCAGCTATTGTACACTATGACCTACTTCAGGTGACTAGAATTTCAAACTGAACATTTCATTTTGGTCACTGGGGTGTATTGTTCTTGTTCCATGAGTCATTTGAATGTCTTAGTTATCTCTCTATAACTCAACTCTCTAAGCTTTTGTTTATCACTGCTGAGGGTTGTGAGTTCAATACCTGGCTCTAGCAGTGGTGAACAAAAACTTAGAGAGTTGAGTTAAAGGCAGATAACTAAGGCATCGAGAAATGTTTGGTTTAAAATTCCAGTCATCTGAAGAAGGTTGGAGTGTACAACAGCTGAAATGGGAATATGGTAATACAGATGAGGATATTAGACCGAACAATGTAAATAATAATTTGATATACATTTTAAATGTATCATTTTTATCTTTCTCTGTAAATTATTTATTAATTAATACAGTGTGTCCACTATAATTTGAATCTATCTCATTTGTTCATTTAACCAAATCTTATTTATATAGATTTTTAAAGTTTTTATTCACAATCTTTACATTTATTTTATTTCATTTATTTTAGAACTTATTAAATGTATCTGTATCTATAGAGATAACATGTATTTGTGTCAATAGTGATAAAGCCATTTCAATAAGCATTGAGTCCAACAGCAATTTGATACATGAATCTAATGTTCTTAATGTTTTTCTTTTTTTAATCAATACTGCTAGTCCTTATTTTACAGAAGTTTCACAACTTTTGCAACAGCTGTTATGCAAAGTTGAACAGTCTGTGGCTATTTACTATCAACTGATTTCCTTTATTTGTGTCTAGATATTATAATAATAAATGTCATTGAAACAATTTATGCAACAACCAGTGACATTCCATTGTATTGATAGGAAAACAATGCAATTTGCTGTTTCATTATCAATAGTCTTTATTTTATTCAAATATAAAATGGTGAGAAAAATAACAATTGTCTGGATTGAACAAGGGACAAATTTTCCTTACCTCAGACCATTTAAACATTACCAATAATTTAAGCTACAATGCAAAACACAGGGTATTTGAAAAGCATAGTATGAATACATTACTGTGCTGCTAATATTTATATATTTGATACCTGGCCAAATCCACATAAGCACATAACAATGTGACCATAGTTATGTGATTCTACAATGTGTCAGTGATTATGAAATGTTTTGTCTTCCTTTACTCACATCTTTTTACAAAATATAAGTACTGTATCCATGACACTCTTTGGTCAAACAACCTTGCTGAATATAACATTATTAAATCCAAATGCTCTAATATAATTACAAGTTTACTATATTCATTATGAAAGTGGCACTAGTTAATTTATCCATAATCTAGTTTTCTTATAAGACTTTCTGAAAGTTGTCATTGTTTTATTCTGTTCTTTACTAATTATTTGACCATGGTATTTTAGGTGTATCACTGACCATTTATTATTAGAAAATACTAGTATAATCTAACCCAGTGAAGGAAATAAAGAGTTAAGTTCTAAATTCTAATCAGCTGAAAAGGCTAGATTCTACAAAGTTTGAAATGTTGTGAATATAACAACAAAAATAAGGACATCTATCCATACAATGTAAATAGTGTAAATAAACATAATAGCTCATGTCAGAAATATAGACACATATATCTAAAGTTTTTAATGAAATAAACTTATTTGTTTGTAGATAAAAGTTTAAAAAAGAACATACTCAAGAAAGTTTTTGAAAAGTTCTAAAATCTGAATTTCTTTTCTAATATTTATTGATATTTTATGAGAGGTTTTTACTTCAAAAGCCACCTACTGAATAAAAGTGGGTAAGTTTATGTATAAGCAACATGTCATGGTGAGCCTTCAGAAAAAAGATATGTTGTGGGAGTAAATAAACTTTGAGATGTGGCAGAATCAATCATATGTTTGTTTACTATTAAATACTAATTACTAACAAAAAATCCTACCAAAAGACACAGCATCTTTATTATATGTTGATTACCTAGCCCTGTAGATATCAGTTACATTTTTTAATAAAAAGAAATAAGATATCTACCAAATATAACCATTATATTAATCTTACTCTAATTCAGAATGATCCTCCTTTAGTTTCTTAGTACATACATTATACCCTACAATTAATTCACAAATAAGAGACTGTTCCATTTTGATAACGTGAAAAACTAGAAAGACATATTAGATACGCTACTTGATTTCAGAGAATAAATGATTAAAGTAAAAAGAGAAGATAAATGTGCTTAACTTCTGATTTAGTGAAATGGGAGAAGTTGCCAATTTAAAATCTGTTCATTTTTATCCCATGATTCATAGTTGTTATTAAAATATTTTGTTAAAGTTGTTAAGCTCAAATATTTAACTGGTAAAAGATAATACTTGAATTCAGTGAGAATATTAAAGAAGGAGAAAATTAATGAAAAGAAAAGTCTTTTAAATAAAATTACAATAAAATAAAATTGGCTCCTGAATTATTTTTTTATTATTAAGAGAAAGGTTCATAAGGCATGGATTTGGCTAGAAAGAAAGAAATAAGTAAAGGAAGATAGAAATACTTCTTCATTGAGAAAATGAATAAAAGAAAGAAAGAACAAAAGGAAGATAAAAGTGATTAATGGTTGTTTCAATGAAATGAAAAAAGTTGATTTTATCACTGGAAACATTCTCCTTTCTCCTAATACTATACTCGATACAGGCATCAAAGAACTTTAATGGCAGTCCTGAGTATCAGTCAACCACCTCTGCTGACCTATAAAAACCTTTAAAAAAGATTGATCTATCTCTCTTCTCGCTAATAAGGCCTTGTGGCAGATGGACACACACAGCACTTATAGTATAGTTAAGAAGATCTTTTTTTTTTAATCATATCACCCCGAGCAAGGCGGTAACGCCACTGATGTGCAGGGGGCTACGTAAGAGTGAAAAGATTAGAAGAGAGAAAGCCTGAAACCACATCCTAAACAGGGAACAACGGATGAGCCTCTACACCTGTTCAATAGACGTGGGTGGAGTGTGAACCGGGCGACATCTGACATTAAGTTGTGTTCGTGAGTAGGATGTGCTTTGTGGTGCAGTGAACATTGACTTGGAACAACAAATCGGGGAACCAAGTTTGAATTCCAGTTGAATTCATGGCATTCACTTTGGAAAGGTATTAATCCGTTTCTTCCTTCCAGCTATGGGTTAAAAAATAGGAAAGACTGGGTTCTATAGCCTTGGCTGGCAACCAGTCTACTACAGAAAGCAATGGCAATCTACTGTGAGATAATCTTCTGTCTGCCCAGTCAGGCATGTCTCTTTCGAGACATGATTGCTCAAAGCGTGTATCATGTATGGCACTTAACTGACTTATGATCAGAGCTAACCTCCCAAAACCTTATATTTACAGCTTCTGACTGTTGACAAGAATTGTTGAAATAGCAATGAATCAATGAAAGGATGATAAGGTGAAGATTTGCCCTTGTACAAATATTTATCTTGTCACCAATGATAAAAGAAAGAAAAAAACAAATAATGGCAGATAAAGTTTACATCCAAATTTTTTATAATCCAGAATTTGTTAAGGTGCTCTACAAAGATGTTTATTCTTTTTTAGTCCAGTTTCTTCTGAAGACAGTTTTGGATGACAGGAAACAGACTAGACATAGTGTAATATAACAATCTGGCCCCACCCGAGGAAGGCTGATGCAAGCGGGGGTGTTTCCGGTCGTTGAAAGGAACGGATGTTTGTTTGACCTTATTTCCGGCAGTAGCGGAAATGGCTACAGAGGCAAACAGTACAGGTGTCTCTGAGAATTACGTGAGCGTGCGTGGGCGAGGCAAAAACCGGAAGAAAAAGTCCCGGTTTGGAGATTATAAAAAGACCTCGGCGCACGGATTCACCAGACCAGAGTAGCAGTAGAGAGAGAGAGACAAAACAGATACGACGACACTCCCGTCAACCCTTAGAAGCGCGCTCTCTCACTCTCTGTTCCCTAGGCTACACGGTTCATCGTCATTAATAAAAATATAACTTATATTTTTATATATATGCGTGTTTGTTGTTTGTCGATATACAACAATAGAAAGATTTTTAAATAATTTCAACTTGGACTGTTACATTCAGCTGCTACTGGTCTACTTGGACTCTGAATACCTACTTGATATATTATTTTTTTATTTATTCTGTAGCAGTAGAGACAGTCAGCTATATCTGGTAGAAAGCCAACTCACAAACACAGCCAATAATCCCCACAATTTAGGATTATTAGAATTACTAGCAGTATAGTCCGGCGTTGCTCGGGTGTAATGAAAGCTTTAAAATTAATCCATGGTCCTGGAGCTCAGACTCTTTGAACGTTGGCACGAAAGACTAAAAAGCAATAGTTGTTTCCAGTTAAAACAAAACTGTAGACTGAAAGAAAAATGAATGAATGTAAGTCAAATTTTAATTTCCTGCTATCGATATCAAATAAGTTTTTTTTATTGTAAACTGAATTTTGAAGGCTAAATAAGTCCTCTGAGTAAATGGTATCATGGCTGAGGCTAAGAACTACAATTATATCTACTTAGAGCCAAACCCGAAGCAAAAACTAAAAGAAAAGGGCTGAAAAACTGATTTTGATCAAACCCAGTATCTTGCCTTTTATATATATATATTATCAATTTTCTGCACTAATGTAAGAACTGCAACCTTGAAACTTCTGAATATCGTTTCTTATGTCTTTGTCTATGAGTGTATCAAATTTGATTAAAATCGGACCACTCCTTCTATAACCTGATTTTTTCCTTTATCAATTTTCGATATTTATCGGGTGTACCTTGGCACAAAACCTAGCTAAGAACACTCGCAGACACTTATAGTACAACTGTGTAAATTTTCAAGGAAATCAGTTCAGCTATTACAGAGTCTATAGGTAACAGATACACACACACACACACACACACACACACAGACAAAGTTTCATTTATAAATAAGTTTAGATCAGAAGGTGGATTTGTAAAAGAATAAAAGTATACCTTTTGTATGTTTAAATAGAAATTTATTCATAGAACAGAATAACATGAATTGGTAGAAGTTAAACGTCCAATGAAAAATGTAGTTCGTAGGCAGGAATGAAGGAATGTCTTTGAAGTTATCACTCAGTCTTAAAGTGTTCTGTTTGTTCATCAAGTATAAGAAGAAGCAGATGGGTGAACGGTGAAAAGGAAAAAGATGAGGGAGAAGGATAGAGATAATAACAATTGCTTGACATTCGTGCTTCCTGCCTGTGGAACTCCCTTCTACAAGTCTGCTTTCCCGACAGCTACAATCTCCAGGTGTTTAAATGTAGGGTCAATAGACACCTCCTATCACACTAACTCCCAATTATTCTCAGAACACTCTCATCTACCCAAACCTCATTCTTGGTATCCCTACCCGCCTATCACCCACCCTCTAACATTTCCTATATTTAATCATCCTTTCTCCACTCTATGTAGCCCCCTGCGCAGTAGTGGCAGTGACATGCCTTGCTCGGGGTGAAACGCTTATAAAAAAAAAAAATTGTCAAGGGATGTGTTAATACGCTCGTCTTCTTCTCTCTGGTGACAGGCGAACTTGCCCATCTTTTATTTTGTTTGTGAGGCTTGAAAAGGTCATTTAGGAATTCACTCTTGGGTGTGATTCTGGCCTTTCCATTGGATGATGAACAAACTTTGCATCAGCTTGAAAAAAGTTCTGTAAAAGAATGTGTTTCTGAAAATTGAAGATTATTTGAATTTTGTTTTCAGATGTTTCCTTGCTTTCCAATGGCCAAAAAACATTTCGCATCAAGGTGTGAAGTTTTGTTTTGGATTCACTTTTGCATGTGTGCTAAGTAAAGTTTGTCAATTTGAGTCTTTCTAACAAAATCAATGAGTCAGTGCTTAGTGTTTGAATTTTAAATCTAGATCTTGTTTTGTTCACTACATCCATAGATGTAATATTAGACAAAAAAATGTGTGCAAATATTTAACAAAAAACTGCTTGGATCAATTTTAAATTGCGTTACTTGAAGAGTATAAAATTCTAATAAATATACAAATATAAAGCTGAAACTTTTCAAATTAATAATTTGGTATGTTTTTTGAAAGTTGTGTAATTTTTATCTTTCTCCATAAATGATAAGTTAATTAAATTTAACTTCAAATTAGTATCCACTCAGTCAAGATATCATATCTTAATAATTTTCAGTAAAACATATTTTTATTTTGTCTTAAACTAATTAATATCTTCTAATACTGTGTCTGCTATTATTTGAGCCTGTTTATTTTACTAAATCTTAATTTATATGAATTTTTAAAGTTTTTTCTTTTCTACAAATCTATATCTTGATGCTGTATGTTGTTTGTACATTTAGAATAATCTTAATAAATTATTTTACAATGTGGTGATTCTTTGATTGTTTTATATGAAACAAATTTAACTTCTACTCTGTATTGTTGAATCGCCATAGATATATTTATATTATTAATCTATTATATAGTCATGTAAATAAAACAGAGTTTATAATTTTACTACAAAAATTAATTGACTCATATAAAATTGAACATATGGAAACATTCTAGTTAGAGTGTATATTTTCTATTTTCTTGTTTATCATATTTCTTGAAGAAACCAAGCTATACTCCTGTGATGGTTCTGAGAATCATCACGGGAGTATAGCTTGGTTTCTTTGGTCTCATTTTCAGATCAATCATTAAAAATGGCTTCAAATGAATGAAGCCTGTCAGTCTTAGCAAAGAACATCCTTTTTTTGAACCCTGTAAACTAGCATTCATGATCACTATCACGAGTCCTATAACTGATCAGAGTTGTAAGGCACCATGTTTACTGTAGCTGCAGTAGAAGTAGTGTATCTTAGGCAAGATAGCCTGACAGAGCCCAACCCAATTCAGGGTTTTTCTTTTCCTAGATTGGTTGCCACCCAAGGCTACAGGATCCAGTTTGTCTTGCTATTTACCCATAGATGAGGGTGGAAGAGACGGATTCATACCTTTCCCAAGAGCATTTGCATGTAAGTGAATGTAATGAACTCAAATGGAATTTGAACTCAGCTCAAACTGACACTTCAGTTAGAATTACTAACAAAGAACAATGTCAAATAACATAAAACACATCATTTGAGGACTTTCAAAATTAAACTTGAATGAATATCTCTTATAAGTCAAAGAGAAAATAAAGATATAATGAAGATATCGACACTCCTCCTTACTTCCAACAAAAGGTTAGGAAGGAAACCCCCATCAATGCTAGAAAGAGCAATAATAATAACTGAACTCAAGAAATTTTTCTTTCCTGAAAAATTGTTTTGATAGAAAGATTTCCAACCGAAAATAGCAACTATTGTTCAATCAATGAATGTCAAATATTTAAAAAAAAAGGAAATTGTTCTCTTTTCTTAAGAATGTTTCTTTTTCTCATATTCTCTCACACTAAGTAACCCCTTGCATCTTAGTGGCTTCATTGCTTTGCTTAGGGTGAAATGATTAAAAAAGAAAAAAAAAGGCTAATATTAGCATTACCATTGGTTTGTCTGTTCTGTGCCAATTCTTTACTCAGTTGATCCAGGAAGGTGTTTTAGTTTTTCTTTTACTGACTTTGTAAAAATTCACATAAAGGCAATTCACCATGATCTTATCAACATTTTTGACAGGTAAATTTTGTAAGTTGCAAAATGACATTTAAATTTTTCACCTTATAACATATCATTTTACACATCATCAAAGTTCAAAACACACCTGACTCTATGACATTATTACCAGCTGCAAGAAGACTTAGAGAATTAGTTAAAATTTAATTTGTTCTTTGAAATTTCTTAACTCTTTTTAATATATCATACTTTTATATTGACGTGGGGCTTACAGGTTAAAATGAACAAGTGATTTACTTACACCAAGAAAATTAATGAAAGATGATAAGGACAAAGAAACATATCGATGATTTTAGTAAATCAAGATAAGGAACTTATTCATAAATTTACACACTTGAAGTAGTGTCAGTAGCTCATTTCAGGAAAATAAATCAAAATTCTTAAAATCTGTAGTTTTAACATATTTTTATGAAGAGGAAATGTTCATACAACAGATTAAATGATCTGACACAAAAAAGTATTAAAAAATGATAAAAAGAGTTCATTGCTATCAAAAAGTAGACAAAGAGAGATAGTTTAAAATACTTAGCTTTGTTGGATTGTTGAGACAAAATTATTTGAAGTGCTACATGCTGGTTAATGATTAATATAAATGGTAATTATACATTAGAGATTACTTCAATGCTGGTTGTAAAGGAACTGAAACAAAACCCTTCATATGACTTTAGACACTCTTCTCTGATTAATTTTTCTCCTTATTTGATCCTTAGGATAGAAACCAGAAATTTAAACTTCTAATTAAAATTCAATACTTTAAAGTCCCTTTATCTTGTTTTGAATAGAACAATTTTAGGGTGAACAAAGATTTAATTTATAGAGTAATAACAACGAATGTTTTATAAACTTTTTATCAAAAAGTAGAACAGCTAAATGCAGTTTTTCAAAAATTAAAATATTTCGTCCCTGGGTGGGCTCGAACCACCAACCTTTCGGTTAACAGCCGAACGCGCTAACCGATTGCGCCACAGAGACGAGTCGGACACGAGGGTGAGTGTAACTATATTTATAGAAAAAACACTATTTAGCTTACTAAAACAATTTGTATAATTTAGTTTTTATTGGTTTAATAAAATATTAATGATTATTGTTCCATTGGTTGTAAATAATTTATATTAAATTGTGACTAGCTTTTTTTCCCTTTTGTTTTTGAACATGCAATGCTTCTTCTTCACCTATGAGAAGAACTCATTTTACTGTGGAGATAACAAAGTTGTAGTAGAGATACAAGATGGCGGTTGGACCATGTGTTCGTGTTTGTCTTCACTTCTCTGATCTTCATCAGGAAACTTGTTGGTTTTTGGTAGATTTTAAAAAGATCCCAACAGTCGAGTGCATGCAACGCATGATCGGTCGAAAGTTTTATAAAAGTGAAGAGACATCGTTTAAGCTAACTTTGAAAGGAAGTTTGCTGCCAACCTGGGAATCTACTTTCATTCTACGAGATGATGACCAAATCATGTAAGGACGATGTGTTTTATCCTAATTTAATTATTTTGACGTAGCGGAGTAAACAATAATTTTGATTTATTCTTTAGTTCATGCTATTTAACACAATATGGTTTTAGTTTTTTTTATTCATAAAGCTTAAACACTTATGGAAAGTTTATTCAGTAGTTAAAAAAAAGCCGAAAGGAAAAAAATATTTAATTTTAATTTATTTTTATGTATTCACTAAAAAAAAAACTTTAAAAAACAGAAGACTTAAGTTTCCAGCGTGATTTTGTTTTTTGTATGCTTAGTTTAAAAAAAAAAAATGTGTATAATTATTGATAATTGAATTGCTCATGCATTTTTAGCTCAATAGTCCACTAAATAATTAAAACGTCATTTAAAAATTAACACACTTTGACTTAAAAGTATTATTTTTTATTGACTCGTTGTGGTAGGCATCTCTGACAAAAAAGTGTTTTTGTTTTTAGTTTTTTATACTTTTTTTTTGTTTTTATTTTAGATAATTTGAAGAAATGTTCCAAACAAAGCTTGAGTTGCTGTGTTGTCATTTTCAAATTTCTTAAATTATAATTAACATCGCACTAAATGGTATAAAAACTTAAAATGTATTTTGAAAATTATTTATTCAGAGTTAAAAAAAAAAAGATTTCATTCAAGTTATTAAAACTTTGTGCAGATTTGGCGATATTTACTTTTTTATTGGGAATAAATTCGCCCACGCATGCACATGACCTTTGCGAATAACAGTATTCTGAATAGAATCAAAGTTGTCAAAATAGACTAAAATCTTGCCACTAGATTTTCTAGTAAAATCCCTTAAGGAAATGTACCCGGAATCTATTTAGTATGGGGAGATAAATTACAATTGTCATAAACGATTTTAGGGTTAGTATATAAGTTGACATATTTTAGTCGGGCATATTCAACATTGAGTGGTCTCCCTTTGTCATTCCTCAACTTTCTTTTGTGAGTTTTATAACCAAACTTTGATTGAGAAATATTAATTTAAAGAAATTTTATTTAATAATTTCGTTGGTAAATACATTCATGTGTGTACATATTGTGTTAGATTCGATCATCATAGCTACGCCAGTATCGTTTTAATTTTTTTTTACAAAGTGGTATTTACCATATTTGAACTTGACTTTTTTTTTCTTTCCTTAGAAAACTAAAAAAAGTCGATCAGCAAAGAAAAAAAATAATACTATGTTTTAATTTTTTTTTAAATAAAGCTTATAAATACTCGTGCTCTGCTATAAAATTTAAAATAAAATAATGTGACTTAAAGTATTTTTATTACTTTTTAAAAGTTTTATGTTCATGATGAAACATTCGATAATTTTTTTTTATTGTTTTGGTCACTTGCGATGAAGAATAATTTTGTATGGAGTAAGTTAGTAGTGTTTTCTAATTACTCGTTATCTCATGCTTCTTAGTAAAAATACTCATTTCCCCATTTGTTAAACACCACAAGTAGTACTAAGACTTTTAAATGCTTGGCTCGTTGAAGCTTAACTTCATTCACATTTCAATCAATGTCATTCATTAACTTTAACTTCTACTCACATCTGCTTCATTTTATTTTTATCTCTTTTAAATATCATGATTTTACAAACGAAATTGATTGTTACAAATTACAACAATGGAGTATTATAATTATTGAACTTGAATTCTGGTATGAACATTTTGTTTGAAACTGTACTGTTGTGTAGTGAATGTTTGAAATGGAAATGGTCGTACCCCATAGCTTTCTAGTTCCAGTTACACGATTATTAGTTTTAAAAAGAAAACTTAAAAAGTAACACTTTATCAATCTTTCTCTTTTAAAATAATATCTACAATCATTTTATGCAGTTTTACAGTGACAAAAATCCAACGATAAAAAATTAAAAATTGAAAACGATGTTTAACTTCTTTAACACCTTCATCATTCTTTTTCTTTTTGTCATTTGACTTCTCTACACTTGAATTATTAAACATTATTTCATATGTGGGAGGATATTCAACTGACAAAGTTAAAAAAAGGGAGAGTGTGTTTTTTTTTTGTGTTATGAACACTTTCGTCGGGTAGCTTGCTAAAAAAATAAAATTAAAAATGAATCCTATATTCTTCTTTCATTATTCGTCGATGAAAAAAAAAGAAGATAGAAAACACGTCCAAATAATTTCAGTAATTCTGATAATAGCAGTTGCCTTTACATTTCGAAACAAAAGTACGTCATTCGACGTGAAAATTGTTTGGATTATAATTGTTTGTAATCATAATCATTATCATGCGAATGACTACTGATTAAATCAAAGCAGAATAAGGGAAGAAATACTGTGTGTAAAAAAAAAACCATAAATCCATTCCAAAGTGGGAGAGTGTTTAAGATTTCTGTATATTTTTGTTGTTATTCTTACATTCCCTTGTGTTAAGAATACATGTTCTCCAAAAAACTTAAGCGATTTTACAAGCACGGCACTTTTTAATTTTCAAATGTTCCCTTGTTTGAAATCTGTTCAATTTTATCGATGCTCATAATCAGCAAATTGAATAGCTGACAATAATTACTCTGCAAATAGAGGAAGAATAATGAATGATTTTGTTTGAAACATGTTATCAGCCATGAATTTATATAATAAATTTATGATGTTTTTTTAACCCACCCACCTAAAAACAATCTGAGGAAAGGTGAAACTGATTTGATATCGAATAGATACCCATTTTTCAGTTTTTATTTTATTTCTATTTTTAAAACGAAAAGGAGAATATATGACTCTTAGAGTTTTTTGTTGATTCTAGTTAAGTCATTAAGACCTAAAAGTTAACTTTTTTTTTTAAATACAAAGCATTGTGATTTGTAAACATTCATCTCTGAACTGAATGCAATTTTTCACAATAGAATTAGTCTCGTGATTCAAATGAATTTCTATTTTTGCATATCATTGTTGATATTAATTAATTTTTTTTTACTTTCTATTTATTCATGTTTTCGGAAGTTTTCTCCAGAAAGCCATTGGCTTGTCGTTGACGTAATTCTACATATAATTTGTAAAATTTATTCATACTGTTTAGTGTTTAAAAATCAATTTCTCGTTTATTTGCTACACTTACAGTGTAGCAAATAAACCGTTTATTATAAACGAGAAGATAAATTCAGAGAAGATAAGATAAAAATTCAGGGAAGGAATTATTCCTTGTTATTCCTGAAATTAAATATAATCTTTTTTTATTGCCTGTGTCAAAAGATTGCTATTCCTTGTACTCTACCATCCCCCGTGAAAAACATTAATTTGGAAATTCTTGCAAAAATCAAATAATCGTCGGATTTTAGTGAAACTTTCAGGATTTATTCTAAAATGAATTATATTTGAAATTATTATTTGTTATAAAATCTTGATACAAATAATATACCATTTCGAAAATTTGTTTTAAACGCAGGACGCTTGGGGAATCTCTGTCTCTAAAACAATTAGCTTTTTTTTCCCGAGAAGATGCAATAAAACTACCCAATTTAAACTTTTAATTGCTTTAAGGACATATGAAGAAAAGTCCCCCCACCCTACCGATGAATACTAAATTTTTACAAGAATTGTTTTAATTTTTTTCTTATATTTTGAAGCTTTATGAATTAAAATAATTTTTAATTTTCAAATTTAGAATTACTCCTCTTTTATGGTAACGTTTCGTAGGTACCTTAAAAAAACTTTTTTTTTTTTTTTTTTTTAAATGAAAAAAAATCTTTAAGATTTTATTTTAATCCTGAATATTTGCAATAAGAAAAATACTTTGCTGTATTTCAAACCGAATTTAAACTACTGATTGAAAAAACATTTTTTTTTTAATCACTAAAATCTCATATCGACAAATCTGTCAACACAACATAATTCTCTTTATTAAAAAAAAATCTTTTAAAATTAAAATACACGTTTCTAAAACTTTATTCTTTGAAAGATTAATTCATTCAAAGTTTTAATCTGTCTGAATTTATAGCGCGTATCTTATTTATTCTTTTCTAGTTGTAGTAGGATTCCCTTCTAATGAAGGGTAATTGTATACCGTGCAGGTTAACTGAATTTGGCATTGTGAGAAGATAGCCCACTATAATTCATAAAATGATTATAAAATCAAGAAAGGCAATTTGAGTATAAAATAACATATATATATATATATATATATATATATATATATATACATACACATTTCAAATAATGTTTTTAACAATTAAAATAATACTTGAATATAAGTCCAACGGAGGTTAAAGTGTTCCTGGAAAATAATATAATGCTGAAAGAGATAAAAGGCTTAAGAATGTGGAATCTTCTAGTAGGTAAGGGATGTTCATTTTGAAGTTGCCACTTCTCAGGTCAGTAAGTACTTTTGGAGACAGGGAGAAAGAAAGAGGTCAACATAGTAGCCCTTGAAAGTCAAGGGAGAAACTGATCAGCTCATCCTGTCTGTCTAACAATGCTTTGTCTCCTGCTTTTTATATCTGCCTTTTGGATCAAAACAGCTTGTTTTAGATTTTCATACTTGAATTTGATTCTGGGCTTCCCATTGGTTGGTAAATAAAATTCTCAAAATGGTAATTTGATATTTGATTAATTTTTATTTTTCAATGGAACATCTGCTATGATTTTTATTCATTTTCTTTTTAGTTGTTGTAGAGCAAACATCCGATCAGTATCACTACAAATTATCAAATATTACTTGCTTTTTAGTTTAACATCTCAAAACATATTTTTAACATGGAATTGGGCGTTTTTATGATGTGTTGATAGCTTAATGTTTGGCATTTTTAAGTAAAATGCACACAGCTGTAAAAATTACTTAACAAATATGTGAATTCTTTTTTTGTATAAATTTGAAATACCTGATAATCTTTAAAATCTAATGTCTTATTGAATTTTAGGTACTTTTAGTCTTACTTACAAAGACACTTGTTGAGGAAATGTTAGAAAATGAACAAATTTTAATTTTACTATAGTTATCACTCTTATTTTCTGATAATATTGTGTATGGGTGTTGAATTTTACAAAAAAAATTCAAAATTATTTTTAGAATACAAGGAATTGCTGAATTGTAGTAAGCTTTTCTTATTTATGATTACTAAAAGTATTTTACTTTAACAATATCACCTAACTGCTAGAAATTAGCATAGATTTAAAATTTTTAAAATTATTTAAGAATTAAAAAATTCTTGTAAAAAAAAAAAAAAAAATCATTTATTATCAAAAAGAATTTCTTTTCCTTAAGACAATAGTTTCCACAATATATAAGCAATTAAAAGCTTTTCTAATTAAATAGTGTCTTAGTTTTATTGTATTTTTATTTTCCAATTCAGAGCAGATTTTGGGAATGGAGGTGTGGGGTACAAAATAAATTTGATTTAAATTCTTCAAGGATTTTTCATTATAATTCGTATAAACACTAAGCGAATTTCTCGATTTCATAAAATTAAATAAGATGGGGTAAGAGATGTAATATATATATTCATATATAACCAAGATTTTTAAAAAGTTTTCAAAAATAATTTCTTTTTTTTTTTTTTAAGTTCTAAAGGTTTAATTCAAATCGGACTGATGTTTTTTGAGAATTTTCAAACAAATGTGTTTTTTCACTGTAAAAAGATGCTAAAATTCCATATTGTTTATGGTCATCTATTGGCACAAGAAAAAAAAATTTCAAGAGTTCTAAAAACATAATTTAATAATCAAAAAATCTTTTGGTCTTTCCTCTTAATCAGTCAGTTAAATGCCATATTTGATACACTTTTGGGTGATCATGTCTCTTTCAATCCATGACTGACTAGGCAGAAGATTGCCATTTCTTTTTGCAGTAGTCTGGTTACCAATCCAATCTGTCCTGCTATTCAATCAAAAGGGATGGATTTTTAAAAACAATATACAGATTGGGCCTTTTAAATGTTTTTATGTTAAAAGTGAAAATAGAGGAAGATTAGATGCAATTTTGTTATTTGATACACTTCTATTTCTGAAAAGGGAAAAAATGTTGAGCAAACAGCAAAAAAGATATGTGCTACTTATGAAGATGGTACCGTAGCTGAGAATGTTTTGTATTTTTACTGTTCAGAAGTGGAAATTTTGATCTAGAAGACATTCATTCTGGCAGGTTTGTAGTTGTTGATGAAGAAATCAGAACATTGCAATTCTTTGCTCTAATACAAAACAATTTATTTTTGAAAAGAATGACCACGGGCAATGAAAAAGAGATTGTTTGCAATAATGTAGACCAAAAAAAGATCTTGAAGATAATGAAAAGCAGATCTGTCTGAAGGTCATGCTGTGTATCTCATAGAATTTAAGTGCATTGTAACCGCCTTTCTCAAAATTGGACATTAGTTTCAGACAAGTATTATTCACATTTAGATAAATTAAAGCAGCAGTTGATGAAAAGCATCAGGAATTGGCTAATTGAAAGAGTGTCATGTTCCATTAGGACAATATCAGGCCTCACATCTCTTTGCAGACCTAGCAGAAATTGGTGCAGCTTGGCTGGGATGTACTCTTACACCTGGCATATTCATCTGACCTTGTGTAAATAAGTGACCCTTGTCCATGCTTTCTGCTGACCACCCAATAATTATCCCATGTAGAATTTTGATTCTGGTCCTCATTTGTATGCACTGAAAACTAGGGAAAGATTTGCTGCATGCTCACAAAGTAACAAGATGAAAGATACATGCTATGTCAAATAATAACACAAACACTGTTTCCCATATTATTTGTAGATGTTTTGTTCAGGGTTTTGTCTGCTTGTCTGGGTAGATAAGTAGCTGATACTTAAGACAACTTCTGCTATGTTGCCCCTCTTTGCCTGTCTACACATGTGAGACTAGGAATGCAAATGGATAGCATCATAACTGTGCAACAGAAGTTTGTCTCCTGTCAAGGATGGATCATCACTTGCTCTAATCTAAAGTATGACTGTTAATATAGAGAAGCACCTGGATATACCCTATTTCTAGTTTTTTTGTTACTTGATCTCCTAAAACCCCTCATCCACTCCTTCTCTGTTCCCTTTAGTTAAAATGGATTCTGCTTAGAAAACTAATAACCAGCTGGTTATTAAACAGAAACACATAAGACCACATTTTTCTTTTCAACGTGATTGTCCAGAGTATGACACTTGTACTATCAAATTAGCACTTATCTGAATCTCTACAAAACTTACTTAATAGGAAAAACTTCAATTCTCTGAAAGTCTGTGAAAAATACTTATACCAGATCATCCAGAAAGATGCTAAGTTCTGGGAAGATGGAATCATGGACTTGCATCAAAGATGGCAAAACATAGTAGAATAGAATGGCACATGTGTTTGAATAAATCTATGCAGAAATATCTAAATATTGTCTTTGAAATTTGCTTAAAAATACAAACTTTTGTTCTGACCCAATATATTTATTTACACTATTTCTATTGTTTGGGCTGTTGTAGTCATCTTTGTTGCCATATTCGCAACATTTTGAACAACTTTCTTCAGGTGTTTAGGATTTTGAATTGAACTCATTATTTTGTTCACTAGGGTAGATTGTTCTAGTTCCACATGCCATGCCTCTTCCAGATATCAGTTATCTCCCTTTTAATTCAATTCCCTAAGTTTTAATTTATCACTTTAACACAACTTTTGGGTCAAGTCACTGGATTCAACCAATGCTTTTATTCACTTGGCAGTGTGTCCTTAAGTACATCAGTGTATGAATTTTTGGAACTTATTAACCTAATGTCTCAGTAACCATTTTTACCAGAGCTCATATTATAATTTTTATTGTTTTTCTCTAGCAATCCATGCTACTGGTTCCCATATTGTGTTCAGGTCTATGATTGGCCAGCTTAGATTTTTGTGGCCTTGCATATGCGCTGATTAAGCTTTTGTATTTTCCAGTGATATTCTCTGTCTATTATTTAAGCTTCATCCCGTGTGCGTGCTGGGGTGCATTGATCTCTCTTTTTCTCTCTGTGTGTTCAGCTTTGCTTGATTTTTCTATTTCTTCTTGTGTTATGGATTTATGGGGTTTCTGCAATCTTAAGAGAGTGGCTTTTTTTCTTCTTTATATTTTTTTACCATAATTGCAAAGAATACTGAAGTACATGGTCGATCATAGCTCTCTACTGCTTCCAGTTTTTGTCACTTTCAGCAATACTTGCACCTTTACAAACATTCTTTGTTTTTGTGGAACTTTTTTTTTTTTTTATCCATTTTCTAAAATTTGTCAAGTGGGTTACTCTCTCAGTATGCTATGCTCTTTATGTGTGTGAGAGAACATAGCTCTTCACAGTTTCTCTTTTCTTGCTTTCAGCAATACTTGCTCCTTTATAACAATTTTGTTTTTGTGAAATTTTTTGTTTCCTGAAATTTGACATGTAGGTTACTTTCTCCATATGCCATTTTTTTTTTTTTTTTTTTTTTTTTTTTTTTTTTTTTTAAGAATATGAGTGAACGTGGTTCTCCACAGCTTCTCTTTTGTTTACATAAATACTTGTTTCTTTACAACTCTGCGTTTTTTTTTTTAATTTTTCTCTGTTCAAACTTGTCAAGTAGGTTTCTTACTGTTTTTGTATCCTTTTTTCCTTCAGTATGACATGTAAGTCTTAAACTTTGCTTCCCATATTATGTGTTTAAAATTTTTTGTCATCTCTTTCTGATTATATCAGGCATCCTGTTTAAGACATCCGGGTTTTGGGTTTGATGATAAACTGCATCTAGCAGCAAATCCTCTAATTGGGAAGTTTTGAGGAGCATGGAACCACCACTTAATTGCTTTTTTTAAGGTCCATCCTAACCCCTGGTAGTAGCACCTGTTAGGGTTCTAGCTATGGACAAATAGTTAACTGTACAAACTGGGGTCAAAACACTATGAAAGTATAAAAATAGATTTTTATAGTGAAAATTTCAGCAATGCTTTTTGGAGAAGAATATATTACCAGCAATATATTTTTGAAGAAAAAATATGCCATTAATACATCTGACTTTTGACAAAACCTTTTTACAAAAATACGTCAATGAAACCTGATCTACAATCTGATTTCTCACAGAGAATACATATTCTATATATACAAATGTATTGTTAAAATCTTGTTGACATTAAATAACCCATTGAGGTTGATATGCCATAAACCAAACCAATAATTACTTTTTTTTTTTTTTTTTTTTTTTTGTAGTTCTTGTACTTAAAACTTAGTTTCTTCGATAACTTATCCATGGTATTTTCAACATTCATTGGTACAACTAAATCTTTGTCATTTTTCTTCATTTGTGATAGAATCATCTAGTATTAACTGCATCTAAGAGAACCCTTTTTACCTTCCATTAGCATGGTTAATGCTAGCCTCCAAGAGAGTGGCTTGTTGCACCTTTTCTGGCTAACATTTTCTGCTGACATGAAGTGGAAAGATATTGAATTAATTGTTAGGTTTGTTGCTAGAAGAGTTGGTTCACTGTGTTGTGCTTGAGTTTTTCTTGCCTGAATTTATCTTACATATTTATGTCTACCATTTATTCATGTTTAGATTATTGCTGTGATAGGGTCGGGTGCCTCTGCTATATTTTTAGAAAATACACTTTCTCACTGCTGTAATGTAGCTTCCCTTTGCCTTTTCTATGAATATTTTCATGGTAATTGCCTTGATGAACTTTGCTCTATGGTACCTAGAATCTATGAATTTAAGCACAATACTAGATTAGTGGCATGATTACATAATTTTAAAGTTAAAATGGTTAGATATAACTGTAAATTCTATGCTTTTCTCTCGTACTACTCGCTTGTGGATTTCTCTTCTGGCTACTTCCAGTCAAGTTTGATCTTCAAAAATTTAAATGCAATGTGAATTGTTATCTCCTGTCTTAATTGTTGTTCATTTATTGCTCTTGTTACTTAAAAATTTTCTCTTTTTCTTCTATTCTTTCAAATTCAGTAGCCCCCGTGTCTTAGTGGCTTTGTTACCTTGCTTGGGTTGAAATAATATATGAGAGAAAGAGATCAGACATTATGTAGCAGTCATTCCATCCTCCCTCCTTTTTCTTTGCTTTAAAAAAAAAAAATAATTTTGATCTT
Organism: Ascarosepion bandense; assembly: GCA_037127315.1. NCBI lineage: Eukaryota > Metazoa > Mollusca > Cephalopoda > Sepiida > Sepiidae > Ascarosepion > Ascarosepion bandense. The sequence continues at coordinate 1,925,918 of JBBBDQ010029148.1, read as the reverse complement.
TTCGGAAAGCATCTTTTGTTATTTCTTTGCACTCTCAAATTTTTGTGTGATGCCTTTCATTTATTGTGGTGGATGGCTGCTCATATCCAGGTATGCTTGTCTATTAGGATTTGTAGCTAATCCCTCAGACAGATGCCTCTTCAGTTATATTTGTGTTTGTTCAACAACCATGGAGCCCACCTGTAGTTTATACTACAACTATGTTGAGTGAACCTTAGTTACAGTTTGTGGGAGAAGAGCACATTATCTGGTGTAAACAAGGCCAGTACACTCAAACCCTTGGTCATGATGACCTTCAACTTCATACTAACACATCCATAGATGGCTCCCAAATAATTTCTTTTACTCTAGTTCACTCACAATGTTTGGGTCAATCTGTGGTGTGATTTTCAGGAATTTTCCAAAGGTGCTGCATGCTGAGCTCACCTTCCCCAGACTGATAACATCCTGATAAATCGACAAGATGAGATTTAAAACCAGGCCTTCTGGTTGAAAAGCAGAGCCATGTGCTCATTTCATCTGTTACTTTACTCTTCAGATTATTAAATTTTTGTGTCTGCATGATTTTGATTTCCCCCATACGTAACTCACAACTTGATCAGTCCATTTTACTGATATGCATTCTGTCTTCTGACAATGGTTAGGTATTTCTTCTTGTTTCATATAGATGTGCAGTGGGCGTAATGGTTAGCAGCTCAAAATAGGAGAGCCAAATTCCAATTAAGTTTATGTTCACCTAAGTGGGAAATTTATGAATTCATCTCTTCTCATGCAGCTGTGGGTTAAGCAGTAGTTTTTGTATCTAGAAAAACATAATTATTGCCAAAAGACTCTTAATTCACTCACAAAAAAAAAAAAAGAATTATTCTTACAATTTAAAATGTTTTGGCTTTAAATAACTTCCAAAAGGCTGATAAGCCTTAAAAAAAAAAAAAACTAAATAAATAATTTTCATAAGGCATACTAGTGAAAATTATATTAGATAAAATAATTGCATTAAATTATGTAAATACACTCTAAAGGCTATAAGTTTGTAAATAAAAACACTGAGGATTTCAAAACTGACTTTTAAATAAACAAGCATAATACCCATCAAAAACAATTGGATTATTTCTGTCTTGATTGGCGCTTCTACCTAGGATCAAAGTGTTGCCCTCTACTCAGGTTCAGTGTTATCTCTGTGCTCATTGATAAGTGTTGCACACACAATAAACTCATCAACTACATTTCCACCTGACAATAGAATTGGGTAAAACAGAGAGGGAAGAGGAAAAGCAAAGTATAAGTAAGAAGACAGGAGAAAAATAAAGAGTGGGCAAAAAGGAAGAGATAGAAATGAAAAAAAAATTGTTGATCTTTTAAAGTTTGTCAAGCTTTGATATTTTTTCTTTTAAAGTTTAATGCATACATGTCTTTTTTTTTTTTTTTTTTTTTTTTTTAAATCGTTTCACCCCAAGCAAGGCATTCCACTGCCACTATTGCGGTTGGGGCTACATAGGGGAAGGTAAATAGAAAGAGTGGTTAGATATAGGAAATGTCAGAAGGGGGGTGATAGGTAGTTGGGAGGATGGGAAGAGTGTTTGAAAGAATGGAGGCGAGTTATTGTGTTAGGAGGTGTCTATTGACCTTACATTTAAACTCCTGGAGATTGTAGCCATCGGGGAAGCAGTCATGTGGAAGGGAATTCCACAGTCAGGAAGTATGAGAAAAGAAACTGTTGGAGTAGAAGTTGCAGTTGCATTTTATCGGTTTCACTGTAAAAGGGTGGGATCTAGTTGCTAATCTAGTATCTCGTGCAAATTCGAACCTTCTATAGAAAGGTAGATAATATATATAGTCACAATAATTGACTTTATCTACTTTTATTTTATCTTCTTAGTAGATATAGCTTTATAATTTAATACCATTAAATATTTTGATTGTTTAATTAATAACTTAAGAATTAAACAAAGTTTAATAATTATGAAATCATGAGCATTGAAAAATATACACATATACATATTCTATTATGTTAATTGCCTGAAGGATCTTTGGTTGGTAATGTAAGCAATATTGGCTCACTTATTAGTGGCAGTGAGAAGTTTTTTAACCAATGGAAATACAAGAAACCTGGAAAAGATTTAAAAAGTTTGGAAAATTATTTGGAATATTTTATTATTAATCAAAATTATTATTTACAGTCAGACTAATGTTCTCATCTTTGTTGTTGTATATTACAATGTTTCAGCTATTGTACCCCCCTGACTTTCTTCAGGTATCTGTGTGCTAGAGAAATCAACACATATAATAGTCTCCTCAGTAGACCTGGCATAGAAATAAATGGGAGACATTAATAAAAAAAACATAAAGAGAAATGATAGTGGAGCAAGCCAAACTTTACAAGGCTTCAGTAGCATCAGTAAGAAAGGTAAACAGAGGCAAAAGAGGTAGTGTGACAGCAGCAGTAAGCAATCAAAAAGAGTGTTAGGGATAAAGTTCTAGCTTCAGGATAGCTTAATGTATTAACCCTTTGTTGCATATTAGTTACAATTGTAACCTTTCTCTAACCTTTGTTGCATATTGGTTACAGTTGTAACCATTATACAACAAAGGGTTAAAACATTGGCTCATGCATTTGCAGGCATTGTACTTGTGAGTTTTATCTCTGGACTAGGGAGACTTGTTCAGTGGAAACAAGACAAGCAATAACTGAGCAATATTGCAAAAAAGAACAAGACACAAGAACATAGACAATGGAATGAGAATCACTAATCCTAGTAGATTAAATAAAGGGTTAATTTTGGAATATTTTCAGTTACTTGGATCAACAAATATCTCAAGTAGGCTGGAACTCATGATAGCCAAAACATTGTGATGATAACAAAGATGAACAAGTCCAAGTGTAAATACGTTTAACTCTTCATCCCAGTTAAACAGATATCTATCTAAATTTATTTATAAATAGAACTTTGTCTTGTGTGTGTGTGTGTAGACTCCGAAACGGCTGAACCGATTTTCTTGAAAGTTTACACAGTTGTACTATAAGCAGCTGTGAGTGTTCTTAGCTAGGTTTTGTTTCGAGGTACCCCCGATAAATACCGATAATCGAAAAAATCGGGTTATAGAAGGAATGGTCTGATTTTAATCAAATTTGATACACTCATAGACAATGACATAAGAAATGATATTCAGAAGTTTCAAGGTTGCAGTTTTTACAATAATGCAGAAAATCGACAATATATATATATATAAAAGCTTTCATTACACTCAAGCAATGCTGGGCTATACTGTTAGTATGTACATAGTTATATGTCCTTTCCCTTTTAATGATGTTTTGCAACTTAGTCTAATAAAATTATTGCTTGTGGGTTCTGTACTAACTGGGTGCTCAACTATTGTCACCTTGTGTTGGACTAAACTTAAGCTTAGTAAAAATCTGCAGGTTGGACGCTTGTTGTAGAGTTATGGTTAGTAAGCTAGTATCACAAGCACAGTCCTGGGTATGATGAGAAACTACATTTGGCAGCAAGGCCTGATCAAGAGATTGGAGGTTTTGAGGAGCGTGGAACAACCTCTTAATTGCTGCTGTTTCTAAGTCTGCCCTGACCCAAGGGAAGGGGTAGCAACTGTTAGGATCCCAGCTATGAACAAATAGTGAAATCCCAAACAAAAACAACAAAATGCTATGACAACATAAAAATACATTTTTATAGCAAAATGACCAACAACACATTTTGTCTGTTGCTGAAGGCATAAAGTAATGTTTAAAGTATGTTTAGTTGAAGCCATAAATTTGTGCTCAAAATATTTAGATTTTAGAAGTTGATATGCAACTGAACAAAATCAACGAAACGACCAAAATAAAAGAACTTTTCATGCCATTAATACGTATAATATCCTATAATTTCTTAAAGAAAGCAAACTATTCCAAAATATAACTTTAACAAAACTACAATATAAAACACATTTAACACCACCTCTAGTAATTATGTCCACACAAACTTGTATTTGCACAAAAGCTGAGTATCATTTACCATTTTATGTATTAAATTGTGAAAACAGAATAACATATATATCATTATTTACATTGTTTGGATTATTGTCCTTATCTTTGTCAAATTCGCAATGTTTTGTCTGTTGTACACTCCAACCTTGTTCAGGTGACTGAAATTTTGAACTGAACCCTTTATTTCGATCGCTAGTGTAAATTGTTCTTGTTCCAGGAGTCATGCTACTTTCGAATGTCATAGTTATCTCCGTTTTAATTCAACTAAGTTTTTGTTCACCACTACTGTTGCCAGATATTGAGCTCACGATGCTTTGGGTCAAGTCACTTAATCCAACTAATGCTTTTATCTACTGGACCATGTGTCCTTGAGGAAAATAATGTTGAGGACAATAGTCCAAACATTGTAAGTACTTCATCTCAGAAATATAGACAACGTATATAATATTTTTATTACTTCAAAGCACCCAAGAAAATTAACGTGGCATTAAAGGACCCATAAGGAGTTGATATATCGTTAATCAAATCACAAACCATTAATACTGAATTTGGTCCTGATTAAGGTGTTCTGTTGTTATGACAGTCAAGCTTTATAAATATTTATCTGTTTCTGTAGTGAAAACAGATGCTGACATTTTCTGTTTATATGGTTAATCCTGGTTCTCCACCATTTCCTGTCCTTTATAGATCTTAATAATTTTTGTCTTTTCACTCTCTCTCTTCTAATCTCTGTTCTGCCAACTGTTTACAGAAGTTCATTCAGTAGATTATATGCTACTTTCTTTCAATCTTTCCCTTCCCTCTTTTCTCATTATGGGCCCAAGAAATTGAAACTTTCTCTTCCAGATCTTAAGTATAAATGTCTCTTTTGTTTCTAAAACTTTGTTATTTCTCACATGTTCAGTCCATAGTATTCTCAGTATCCTTCTGTAGAACCACATTTCTTTTGCCTCAAGTCTTATAGTAATGGCGAAATTGTTTCCATATGGGCAATTTTCAGAGTTTTTATTGGTTGAAACTTATAAAATCTTTTGACTTCTCAATCACTGTTATCAATTATTCTGGTATTAATGGTGGTTTCTTTCCAAACCTTATATTTTACATAGTGTAAAATGTTAATAGTTAAATTCTGTCATTATTTTCACTTTCAGTTACATGTGCTACACAATTTTGCTGTTGCAGTTTTTGGAAGTGCTCAGGTGATGTGGTTTTGTTTTTTGTATAATTCTTTAGGGTTCTGTTAGTGCCAGTCTCTATAGTTTGAAGGATTGTCTTCTGAGGCTTTTAATGCATTATACATGTCTAATATAAGAGTGAATATAAATATAGGAAAACTTAACTGACACGTTTCATCCTCTGATGGACTTTATCAAGGCAAATGTAAGGATTTAATCTTTACATTAGCCTTGATAATGACTATAAGAGAATGAAACACATTGGCTAAGATAAGATTTCCTTTTGTCCTTATTCACAGATATATATTTTAGTTATATCTGAGATTACACACATTTATTTTTAGTTGAATTCATCTCATGCAAGGCAGTAAAACTACTACTAAAAAACAAGGGGTTATGAAAAAAATTAGAAAACGAAATCATTATTGAGGAGAAAAAACAATAGAAGAGTAATCAGGAAGACAGTAAATAACACTTGACATTGCATTTACATCTGTGAAAATTAAACTTGACTAGAAAGCAAGCAGAAGAGTTTCACAAGTGAGTAGTACGAGAGACGTTAGCATAGAACTTACATTTATATCTAGCCAATTCAACTCCAAACTGATATGACCTTGTTGCTAATCTAGTCAGTTGGTTAAGTGCCATACGTGAAACACGCTTGGGCGATCATGCCTCAAAAGAGACATGACTGACTGGACAGAAGATTATCCCGCAGTTGGTTGCCATTGCTTTCTGCGGTAGACTGGTTGCCAGCCAAGGCTATAGAACCCAATCTGTCCTGTTATTTAACCCATAACTGGAAGGAAGAGATGGATTAATACCCTTTCCCAAGGGTATTTGTGCATAAGTGAATGCAATGAATTCAACTGGAATTCGAACTCGGCTATCTGATTTCTTGTTCCGATCCGATATCCACTGGACCACCACACTGCGCTTAAATTCATAAACTCTAGGTACCATAACAAAGAACTCATCCAAACAATTACCATGAAAATATAGATAGAGAAGGCACAGGGAAGCAACTTTATGGTGAGAAGAAAGTGACTGAAGCTTAGATGCCAGGTCAGGACCAATAACATCGCTGATTTGTCTTTGAATTTTATCAATAATCTTTACATATAAATCAGGAACACCAGACAATATGTGGCAACAATATTCAAGGCATAGAGTAGTAGACTTAAAGATTCAAGAGAGAAAAATTGTTTAGCATAATATGGGGAACCAACTTTCTTAGCAGCAGACCTAGCAATGGATTCAATATAATCTTTCCACTTCATGTCCACTAAGAATGTTAGCGCCAACAAGGTGCAACATCCTGGCAGTTAGGATCAGCCATATTGATGGAAGGTAGTAAGGTCTCTCTCAGATTATTAATATAGAGTAATTTTGTTTTGGAGGTGTTAAAATTAACAAGTCATCATCCTTTGTCCCAATTAACAACAGTCTGTAGGGCTTTTTAAATCAACTGCCAATTTTGACCTTATTGATCAGACTTGCTGTGACACTATTTTGGCACTAAAAGGTTAAAAAGATGGATAGAAAGACATGCCGATAACCTAAATGAAAATTTTTCTGTTTTGTTAGAAAAAGTGAAATCTGTAAAACCTAAAGAGATTTCTCATGGAGAGGCAAAATGTAAAAGAGACCATGTGGTGAATTTGGACAACTGATTAATGATCCTTTTTTTTAGTACAAGTTATCAAAACACAGGAACAGATAGAGAATCTTATATAAGCGAAAAATTGAAATAATGAAGATTTTTTTTTTTAATGACCAGCTGAGTAGACAACGAACAAGGCAGGGTCAGATTTAAGGATTTCTTTGTGAATTAAGAAATTAATGACCCTGATAAATCAAGAGTCATCTGGCAAATTCCTAAGTAGGAATCAGAATTTTCTTTGCATAAGAGAAATTTGAAATAATAAAAATTCAATTAATGACTGCATGTAAATGCAACCTGAGGCTGTTGATCAAATCAAAGGAAGATTGAGGTGGTGAGCAGAGGTAGAAAACTAGGGAAGGCAGAGACATTGTTCATGCTTCTCGTATAGTGTTGGTGTGAGATATCAATGAAGGAAGGAAGTTGATTGGACAGGTCTATGCCTGTGACTGTTACTTGCGGAAAAGAAAAAACCCTGAATTGAAAAAGATAATTTATCTTCGAAAGCCAGATGACAAATAAACCTTTATTGAAATTATGGAAATTACCGATTTCCCCAGACCAGTCATTCTTCACACTGGTTTTGGGTGGAAATCCATTTAAGTGAGGACTCAAAGCAGCATGAAATAGCAGTTTGGTCAAAACATCAAATTGATGATTGAGACGAGAAACCACACCATCTGATATTGTGACTGCCTACCTAAGAAGAACTCTGACTTGAACCCTGTGCCAAACTTAACAGAACCAGCCAAAGTGTTATATTTTAATTAAGATTTGGGTTGGGATGATAGCTGTCTGCATAAAAGTAGATAGAATTTGACTGTTGAAATGACTAAACCTTGTACTGAAAATGAAAGATATAAAATTTATGAAGATATTATTTTTCTTGTGACTTGCTCAGCCTAAACGATTTATTTGCAGTGGTTTTTAAAGTTTATTCAACTTCACCTGCCTTATGATCAAATCACAATGTGGGATAAGATAGGTTGTAGACCAAAGTGATTAATTTATTGATCCAGCCCTGAAAATTGGGTGATTTGAAGACCAACTGAGGAAAACGTCACATACTAATGAGACAGGAGTAAATGGTTGCATCATCAGCATAGATACCAAGTTGAGAGCTAATGCCATTAGGAAGGTCATTCATGAAAATTAAGAGTAAAGTAGGACGAAGGATAGAGCCCTGGGGGACACCTTCATTACTGCAAAAGAATCTAAAAGAGTGGTCATTCAGGACAACACTTTGGGCATCTTGATGTGGTGTAATTGTTAGCAAGCTTGTCTAGCTAGGATTATTACAGTTGAGTAGTGTGTTCGATCTTCACTGGGTGCCCCATACTTTTGACCTTGTGCCACATTTAAGCAGCACTTAGAAAATCAGCATTCAGGACAACATTCATTTCATAAGAAAGACTGAGTACCAAAATTAATCTGTAAACACCATAACCTTTCAACTTGGGAAGAAGACCAGTATGCCAAACACTTTCCAAATCCAAAGCAACAGCCCAAGCTTCACCATTCTTAAAGTTTGATAAACTCTTTCTGCAATAATTGTTAATGCATTGGTAGTTGACCTAGAGAAATGAAAGCCATATCGCTTGTTTTAAAAAGGGAAAAAAAAAAAAGGCCCTGCGATATGATATGTAACGAATTTAGCATTGGTTAGGGCCTCTAGTAGTTTCCCAAAAAGAGGTTGAAGGCTGATAGTGTCAGACAGTTCACCTGAGTTCTTAAAGACTGGAACAGATTAGGATTTTCAACAAGCAGCAAAGCAAAGAGGCAGTGAGTCAAATATTGTATAGTTTAGAGATAACAGGAGCCAGTTTGGGAGCACATTTCTGAAGGACTATTACAGGGGTACCGTCAGGTACACATGCTTTTTGGGGATCCAGATTAAAGATGATAGCAAAAACCATGGAAAGAATTATATGCATATCACTCAATGTTGACTCAGTTCTGTATGGAAGAATTGTCAGGTAAGAATTCTTCAGATGAGTCAAGAGTAGGGTTTAAAAGTGAATTTATGGGTGAAACATTCTTCTTTATTGACAGGAAATGTTAGCACCTCAAATTGACTGAAGAAAAGAGGAATAAGAAAATTTACTTTTATTTAATACACTGTTATAAAATAGATAAATAAAAAAAATTGTCAGGTAAGGATTGTCCAGATGAGTCAAGAGTCTGTTTAACAGAATTTATACAGAGAATTTATTAGTGAAACATTCTGCTTTATCAACAGATGTTAACAACTCAAGTTAGTGAAGAGAGAAAGAATAGAAAACTTACTCTTATTTAATATACTATTACAGAGCTGCCAGTAGTGACGAGAGCCAAAGTTGTTGGATGCACTATGGTGTCTCATTCTATCAACAAATAAAGACTTATCTCCTTCAAGGACACGTGTCGATCTTTCATTGAAACATGTTTCATCATGTAAAACAGTGTCGAGAATGTATATTGAACCATATGGTGATTTTGTTCTTTGATAAGTAATTAAGAGTCAGGTAGAAACTTGCCAAAATTGTATGTTATGTTCTGAGTACTTTTGACCATTGTTGTTTTCAACAAAAGATAGACATTTGAGAGAGAGATGACCCATATAGTATTTCTGTTAAGTTATTTTAATTTGTTTTTTACACTTATCAATCTTTCAGTTATTTTTGAATGAATGTGGATTCATGTACTGGACCCGGAGAAACTGACTAAAACGTTCAACAAACATTCTTTGTGTTTTTCAACAGTAACACCTAAAATCTATAACATAAGTAGAAGGGAAATTAATGAAGAAGATATTGATTTTTCATGTTATATCCAAAAACTAAAAAAAATTATTAATGTGTTAACTGAACTTGAGAAATTTATCTTTTTAAAAATTAAGAAATATATTTTATCCATCAGTAACTGTTAACTCAATGAATGTCAAATGTTTCCTGTATGGAAACAACACATACACACACGATTGTGTTGAAAAGCTTTTTCTCTCTCTCTCTCTCTCTCTCTCTCTCTCTCTCTCTCTCTATATATATATATATATATATATATATATAATATGTGTGTGTACAAAGATTTTTTTCTCTTTAATAGAGTAGATTCATGCTGACTTCGAAGTTTTGTGAGGACATCGTTATGATGTACTCACTCATCAGGGCTGTTTGTCGTTATGGTTTTTCTCGTTTATATAGAATCTGGTGTGATAGTGTGGGAGTAGACTTGTTTGTGATTGGTTAGTTATTGTTTCTTGTTTATAATTGGTTGATTTTCTTTATTTTTCTTTTTTTATTGCATAGTTGCTTGATTTATTTTTATATTTTTAGTGTAAGTGTGAATGGATGTTTGTTTAGTTGATTTGTTTTTTACATTTATCAATCTTTCAGTTATTTTGGAATAAATGTGGATTCATGTACTGGACCTGGAGAAACTGACTAAAAAGTTTAACAAACATTCTTTGTGTTTTTCTACAATAACACCTGAATTCTATAACATAAGTAGAACGGAAAATAATGAAGATATTGGTTTTTCACATTATATCCAAAAGTTAAAAAAAACGAACCTATTAATATGTTAACAGTGAACTTGAGAAGTTTATTTTTCTTAGTGTGATGGTTTATTTTTTCTGAGTCATGGTTGGGTTTATTGTATTTGTGTTTGTAAGCTTTATATATGTTTGTTTTTATTTTTATTTATTTTATTTTTATTTTTTGTTTAGTGGTTGTTGTATTATTTTCTGTTTTGTCATGACTGGGTGTTTGTACTTTTATTTTTCATATTTATATTATTTGTATGTTTTGTTTTCATCATGGTTTTGTATTTATAATTATATTTTTACTTTTTAATTTTTATTGTTTTATTTATATTGTTTATATGCCAATTTTTTGCCTGATTTTGTTATTGTGTGTGTAGCAAAGTAGGTACTTATTTGAATGTCTGCATTTTCCCATTATCTCTTTTTTTATTTTTTTTATTTTTTTTATAGAATTTTACTTTGGTCTTTAAGACTAATTATTGCTAGTATCTCTTCTAGGTATAATTTACATCTTGCTATTACTGTTGTATGGTGGTGCTATTTTTAATATTTCCCATTTGATTTTGGTGGTAATGTTTTCTTTTTGGTTCTATATGTATTTTGATAACATGTTATTTTTGTATTTTTCTGTGTTGAATAATAATTTGATTATTAAATCTTTCTTGAAACGATATTTCTGTTGCTTCTGTGTAAATCTTTTTTTATCGTAATTATCATATGTCATTAATAAATTTTTAGATTTTAACTACATTTTACTCAAATAGTCGACTCCATGCTCTGCAAGAAAGAAATACATTACCGTTGTATTTAATTTTCTTCAGCACTTTAGAAAAAATAAACATTTTTTTTTTTTAATTCTTTAAAATACAATAACTGGAAAGACTTTCTGGAAGACATGAAAACTCATTCTTTGTGCGATTTTCATTTGAATTCCAAAGTTTAAATGAAATAATTTCTTCTCGCATTCCAGAACCCTGAGAAGCGAATTGATTGTGTCATCTCAGACCAATCAAGACAGCAGGTTGAAAAAAATAGATCTTGACATTGATCATTAAATGATTAGAATTTTGTGGTAGGCAAGGTATCACCCTTAGAGTATATCGAGATGACAACACTAACATTGATCAAAGTAACATCTTCAAGGAGTTACTAAAATTTCAGGCTGAAGCTGGAGATTCTTAAAGATCATCTAGAGAATGAAAAAAAAAAATAATGCAACATGATTCAAAAACATCACAATGATTTTCTTAACAATATTAAAATCTTCATTCAAAATGAGATTATCAGTGTTTGCAAGCAAAAATTTGGTCTCATATCTGACTTATCAAATCTTGAGTAACTTGGTCTGGTTTTGTGGTATATTTTAAATGGTAAACCCAAAGAAAGACTTCTTGATTACATCAGTTGTGAGAGTATCACTGGGGCACATATTTGCTTGTAGATTGAAAACTAAAAATTATAGATTAGAATAACAATGAAGCAGTTAACATGTCTCGTAAGCACAAGCATTTTGCAGTACTACTTCAGAAAGAGGCTCTACATGCTATATATAATTACTGTGCAAATCATGACTTGAATTTGGTCTTGCAAAAAGTTGCAAGTTTCCACAAATACATGTGATGCTTAATAACCTCAAAGTACTTAGAATTTTTTTTTTTTTTTCCAAATACTCATCAAACAGAAGCAACCTTTTTCAAACATGCATTAAGGAGTACAATCCAACCAATGATACTAAAATGCCAAAGTCCAAGTTCAATGTTCTCTGTGAGACATAATAGGTAGAAAAGCACCTTACTTTAGATTTCCATGAAATCTATAGTCATTATTGTCTTGTTTTGAATAATAGCAATAGATGGCCGAGACAGTTATTGTGTTGTACAGGCAATTAACCTTTTGAAGTCAATAACCAATTCTACATTTATTGTATATTTTCAAGTAGCAAAATTCTTCTTTGGTTTCACTAGAAGTCTGAGCGTCATGCACCAAAGCTCTGAAACGGACATTTGGAAAGGTTTTGCACTGATTGAAACCATCAAAGACATATTTCAAAGCATCCGAAATGAAGATGATGATGATGCATCATTCTAGAAAATGTTTGAAAATATAGAGCTGATGGCAAGTCATGCAGATCTTTGTGAAATGGAGAAACCAAGATGGTGTCCTCAACAAACCTTATACTCCAATGTTTTGTCTACAACAATCAGTGAATATTTTAAGCCTTCAATCCATTTTTCAACTCTCTTGTGCAAGAATTCAATTACTGATTTTCAACCATGTCGCTATAATCAGCCTTATAGTCCTATTAATCTTTTACCTATGAACCATTGTAAGTTGTAGGATGATATTGGTAGAAAGCTTCATGAGCAGTTTAGAGTTGATTTTGATGTGACCAAAGAATTTCTGAACCAAGAAGTTACCATCTGGAAAAGTATGTGTAACAAAGCTGCATTTAAATCAGAAAAAAATCTTTCAAACTCTGCAATACCTATTGTCTTGTGCCAAAATGTTTCTAAACATTATGAAAGTTCTTCAACTTTTCTCACTTAGCAGTGTGCCTGCCAGTTCTGTTGAACAATCAGACTAATCCTTGAAGTTTATAAAAAAATCAAATGAGGTGCTTACTGACTGAAGACAGATTTAATATGCTTGTTTTTTTTTTTTATGTTCTCAGACTATGATAAAACTGTGAACTATGCAAATAAGAATCCACAAAAATTAATTTTATGTATTCAATAAGAAAATGCAAATTTAAATTTTTTTGGTGAATGTGCATACACTCTCTACTCATTTCTATAATCTAATATATGATCGCAGAATTGAAAATTTTGAATTGAGATTTTTGAGGAAAATGCCTTCTTTAACTGAAAATGCTGGATCTGCCCCTGCAATGTACATCTTAATTGAATATTATACACACACATGCACACAAGTGTGTATGTTTGTGCGCCTTCTGTTATTGATTATGTAACAGCAGGTGGGTACAGATCCCAAGTTCCTGGTTGTCTTACTCTGCTATTTATAGCCAAACAGAAAAATCTGTTTGTTAAACTATTGATGCAATCTGTATAAGCAAATCCACTCCAAAAAATAAGGACGTTGATTCTGGTTTAACTTGGGGAATTGACATGCCAGAGAATATAAAAGTAACAAAAATGTAGAAATATTAACAACAACTGAAAAATATCTTGAGAGAAAATTACAGGATATTACAATATAGAACACTACAAAAACAGTTAAGTTCTCTAAAATGCTAGATATGCAAAAAATATTAAGGAAAATATTTTGTAATAAAGTTGAATACCCCAAAAATGTTTATTTAAAAATTTTGTTTAATTTATAGCACCTGGCAAGTGATATCTAAAGTAGCATTACTTAGACAATATCTGTTCTGAAATAACTAATTCAGTGAGATCCAAGGGACTTGAATTTTATAATTTTAGTTTTAAATTACTGTGCTCATTTACTGTTAAAATTTAAAGTAACCTATGCTTTGAAGAACTGTTTGAATACAAAATGTTTTTGGAATTAATAATGATCTTGTATGTGCTGTAGGATCATGGCTCTCCACAAGTTATTTGTAACCCTTGTTCTTTTGCTCGAATTCTTGAACCCCTGTTCTGCTATCCATTCACATAAGGTAGGTGGCCTGCTGCCATCCTTTGTTCCTCTTGTCTTGTTAGTGTCAAATTCTCCAAGCTCTCCTTCCTTTTTATGTCCAAGAATATTTAGTTGTTTCCTGATTCTGAGCAAGATTCCTTTTTGTTTCCATTTTCCTTAAGACTTCTTTGTTGCTTATTTGCTCTGTCTATGGAATTCTCATCTTTCTTCTGTAGAACCACATTTCTATTGCCTCCAGTTTTCTCTTCATCTGTGATGAGATTATCTAATTGCATCATTCAGATTATTGTGGATATGCGATCTCTCACTTTATGTAGAATTCTTACAAGGAAAGTAGTTTAAATTCATTTTATCATGCATCAATTAATATTAAAAAATAGCTTTATCATATTTTTTGTAGGTTGATGCTGCATCCAAAGAACATTTAAAAGTGTAAATAATATTTTTTATAAACAGGCAGAATAATTAAAAAAAGAAATAATCCAATCAATTTATGTCGCTTGATGAATTATTTCAGATTATCTCTTAAAAAAAAAATATATATATAATTTTCTTTTTTTGTGTATGTTTACATAAAGAGGTGCTAATTAGGCCTTAGCACAACAAAGAAACACTCCCCACCCCTAAAAAAAAATAATCTGATGTTTGATTATTTATTCAATTTTTAGGAAGTAAATGATACTGAGAAACTTTAATTGCCCTCTTGTATGTGTGTTGACTTTGCTAAGTGCAATGGGTCAGAGTTTCCAACCAGTATTTTTTTAATCTATCTATCCATATATATATATACTAGCCTTGACTAAATATTCAGACAACAATACTTGGTCTTCATGTCAATGAAAATCTGAATGCTAACCTTATTTTTTGTAAATTTTTCAGAGTTGAACATGAAGTAATGGCTTGCCATTCACCAGACTATTGGAGCAAGAAGAAAAAAACGAAGAAAGAAGCTAACGACAAATTCCAAAAAGTTCTATTTCTCTTCTGCTAAGCATGATTCTCCAGGCTGTGCTCAAAAAAAGATCTCCAAAAGTTCAATAGGTGAGGAGGAATCCATCTTGGCTCCTGAACCATTTCAGAATACTGTCTCTACACCTGATGCAGAAAGTGAAGAACAGAAAAGTTACAAGAAGAAAACAAAATTAGATTGTGTAAATGATCTAAACCTTGATGGAGAAGAATTACCAGCACCAACTAAGAAATTGAAAATATCCAAGCCATCAAAAATTGACCCCAGCAATAAGAAAAAGAATGTAATGAAAGAATCCAGACCAGAACTTATTGAAACTGTAAAAGACTGCGTAAAGGTTATATCACCTCAGCCTGAAGATTTGAAAGAAGAAAAAGTTAACCTATGCAATAAAAGTGACTTTAATAAAGTGAAATCCGAAATAATAAAAGAGCTTAATAAAGTATCAGTGGACAATGTCATTCCAATGGAAACTTCAGATACACATCCTAATGGGAAGGATGTTTCTAATATAGCAAAAGAGAATTCTCATGAAGGAAACAAAAACCTGACCCAAATGAGTGATAGCAAAGAAAAAAGCTTAGGAAAAGATTTGGAACCTAATGCAAAATTGAACATATCAAGTCTAGAAAAACCTTACAATGTTCAAGAAGAATTCTCATCTCGTTCTGAAGAAAAAGTAGAAGTCTATACAATTGAAGAAGAGGATCTAAAAAATATATGCAAGTCAGTAAATGACGGGGAAACACTGACTATTGACCAGGATAAGGTGAAGGTAATAGATGTCGAAAATGCTAGCAATTCGTCCTGGCTTGATTGTGTTGAAGTTGATTGCAGTCTTCCTGAAGGAACTAGAAAATCTGACACATTAACTACCAAAGAGATCAGCAAGGGTAGTGGGAACAATCCGAGGAGGCGTCGCAGGAGGAGAGGGCATAGAAGCTTCGCTTGTAGCCCTTTCATTTATGCAATGAGCCAGAGTTTGGACTCTGATGCTGACAATAGAAGCCCCGTGTCCACACCTGTGGCTAGCCAACTCAAATACCCTCCATTTAGCAACAGCTCACAAAAACATTTTCACTTTACATCTGACACAGATGAAGAAGAAGAAGAAGAAGAAAACCTCTCACAAACAACGACGACAGAGGTTGGTCAATCAAAGACGGAGAATAATTTTGAAAGTTCAAAATCCAGTTTATCTTCTGAGAAAATCGGTAATTAATTTTTTGAGTCATTAAGGTGAAGTGGCTTTTACTGGGGTGACACATATGCAATAAATTTTATTTTTATTTATTTATTTATTTTTTAACTGCATCTATACAGATGGGTTTGTAACATGTACAAGGGTTATTTCATAAATGACTTTATTGGCCATGAATATCTATTGATCTTTCTATTAGGCCTTGTAGATAAAAATATTATTGTATCTCTGTTAGAAAAGTTTATTGATTATTGGGGATTTAAGGCCTACATATTTTTAGATTCATGTGAGACAGTATTGTGACCAATTGGGTCGTCCATTAAGAGAATATTAGTGCCATCTGATGTGATCAGAAAGAACTCAGATTTGGCAGTAAGCAGTTAAGGAATGGTATTTTGTAATTTGTGGTGCATTAGATATCAGCTCGGAATGAGAAATCGGGGAGCCGAGTTCGAATTCCAGGTGTATTCATTGCCTTCACTTACGCGCAAATACCCTTGGGAAAGGTATTAATCCGTCTATTCCTTCCAGTTATGGGTTAAATAACAGGACAGATTGGGTTTTATAGCCTTGGCCGGCAACCAGTCTACCGCAGAAAGCAATGGCAACCTACTGCGGGATAATCTTCTGCCCAGTCAGTCATGTCCCTTTCGAGACATGATCGCCCAAATGTGTATCACGTATGGCACTTAAGTGATTTTGTAATTAGTTATCTCCCTCATATATATATATATATATATATATATACTAGTCATCCACATACAAGCCTGTTTCACTGTATCACAACTCATCAGTATGGCTAGACATCCACTTGCTTCCAGCTGCGATCAAAACTTGACTGATTTGGTGTCAGTCAGAGTGCCTACTATCTATGCTATTGGTGCCTGGCTGAGAGAGGAGGAAATTTTAGCATGTTATATATATATGTGGTGTATAGTCGCTGGGAGAAATCTTTTCATTACTGAAGAGTAAAATCTCAAGTAAAATATTGTGGCGGGGGAAAAAATGTAAAAAAAAAATGTTTTTATGTGATGTGTTTTGTCCTTTAGGACTTTGTCAAATTAATTTTATGTTGGTGCAACTGCACATGCACACAAATGAGTGATGTTGGGAATTTAAAACTGTTTTTTTTTTCTATTTTGGGTATATCTGATTTAATTTAAATTCTTTTTTTCTTGTTTCCATCACTTTTGTTACTAGTTATCTTACATGTCTAGCAGTTTCTCTATCACAGAATGTGATACCTAATAACAAAGGTGATGGAAAAAAAAAATGAATCTAAATGAAATCAGGTAGATTATATAACCCACCCCAATTTAAACTTAAAATTCACAGCATCCCTCATTCATACACATGTGAAGTAGTGCTAACATACCAAATTTAGTCCAATGAAGTCATAAAGGACAAAAGTTGTCACAAAATTTGTGATACATTTTTCACACACACACAACAAAAATTGATTTTCCTGTCCTTTTTTAACTGCATAACAATTATGTGACCACCCACAAATAAATGTGTATTCACATAAAACTGCAAGTTACAAAAATCAGTAAAATACAAGTCTTTTATATATGATTTTTTTTTTTGTGTGTGTGTGTGTGTGTATGTATATATATATATATATATATATATATATATAAAAACTCAGCCTTGATGAAAGAAGACATCATAATAGTGTCCTCATGGAACTTTGAAATAGGCATGAACCTGCTCAGTTAAAGTGACAAATTCTTTGCATTAAACATATTACGGAATCTTACAAAATGGTATCAACCGACATATTTATTTAAATCTATTTGTTTGAAAATTATTTTTAATTGATACTCGTATTTGAGTGAATAGTCTGTTTTTTCTATAATTAGACACCATGAATATATATGCCCATCAGCCTGAATATCCGAGAAATATTCGTAGGAAAAAATTCGATTTGTTGAATATTCAGGCCAGTGGAGATATATATATATATATATATATATATAAATGTACTGTTTAATTACAGAAAAACAAAGTATCCATTAAAAATAATGTTCAAACCAATATATATATATATATATATATAAAGAAATATGACAAAGTAGAAAATGGGGGACACTGAGAATTAAACTTTTTTTCAAATGTGTTTTGGATATATATTCTAGATGGTTTCATTTAAATTCTTTTTCTTTTTGTTATTAAATATCCCACATTATGATAATAGATCTTTTTGTTATTAAATATCCCACATTATGATAATAGATCTGCCAAGAATGGGGAAATCTGGATGCAAATTTACTGTGAATGATGTAATGATTAAAGTATTTTCTAAACATTTTTGTCTTAGTTAATTGTTTTTTGTTTTAATTAGAGTAGGACCATTTTCTATTTTGAAATATTTTTATCAAAACACCAAAATAAAATTTAGAATAATCATTGGATCCTGTTTTTAGTCTTTAATATTTGCATGAAGAGGGAAAATACATTGAAAATACTTTAAAGCTCCTTCAATAACTTAATTATTTCATATTCAATGTGAAATAAAAGGCTGATAAAAATTTCAAAATAGAAAAGTGGTCTTTCCTGACAAACCCTACAGATCAAAATATATATTGTTCTATCCACCAACTCTATCACAAATATGATTGAAAAAAAAAATCATTTAAACAACGTAAAATTTGTCACAACTAAATCTAAAACGATAAAAGACAAAACAAAATAAGACTTAAAGGAGGAATAATTGCCACAAGGAATACATAGGAGAAATCTCAAGGAATTTAAATTAAAAGATCATATGAACACAAAAGGGATCTTTTCAAAAACAACACACAATACATTAATTACAATGGTAAATTTGACCTTAATAAAAAAAACAAAAAATGCTACTAATTAAAAGAGAAAGCAATTTACTAAGATGAAAGTGTATAGAAAGTTCTTTGATCACTAAATCAGCCACAGTAAATTTGCATACAGGTCCTTACAACATTTTGCCTTTCTTGGCAGATCTGTTATCGCAAAGTGAATTATTGATAACAAAAGTGATATGCAGTCACATAAATGTAAATTTAGTCTGAAGTTTTAAAGGATGAATATGCATCACACAAAAACTTTTTCCCTATTATCATACTTCCTACACTAAAATTGTTCTTAATATGTATAAAAAAATATATATATAAATATATCGCTTTCCCATCAATAAATTCTGAAATTTGCATTCTGTCAAATAGCTATTTCAGTGAGAAAATTCTTGCTTCATCAGCAACGATCAAAAACAAAAAATTATTAATTCAAATATGGTACAAAAATTCACATATCTGAAGGAGCCTCAAAAAACACCGGGATCATTTTTATTAATAAATATTAATAGGATCTGGTTTTGGGGATTTTACCTACAAACACTTCCTTTTTTGGGATTTCAAAAAAAAAATATATATATATTGATGTGGAGCCCAAAATGAGTCCCTGGAAATATAACACGGAACATGAGATGTAGGTTAAAGAAAGATGTATTTACAGAAAAGGTTACAAAGAAGAAGGTACAGTAAGCAGAGCTTACGAATCCAATATAGTCTTTGGTAGTCGACTGCGGTCATGCGCACAGTGCTACTGTCTGTTCCCCCCCGCTATCACACACCTATTAATATAGCAGTGGGTGAGTCCATGTTCCACAACGTATATATATTTCATCCATTCACATACACATACTGGCATGCAAAACGCTTAGGTAAACTTCTCAGTACATTTTACAACCTTTGAGGTACAGAAAACAAATTAATGTCATTTAGTGGATGATAAAGCATCTTAAGCATCAGTCAATTGCTGTACGTGATAGTGATACATGCGTAGGTTGCTATTACTTTCTGCAGTAGACTGGTTGCCAACTAAGGCTATAGAACCCAATCTGTCCTGCAATTCAACTCGTAGCTGAAGGGAGAAGAGATGGATTAATGCCTTTCCCATACATAATTAAATAAAACGAATTTGACTGGAATTCGAACTCAAACTTAAGCATAATGATATTGAACAAATCCTGGACCACTAGTGAAAATTTCGACTTTTAGTTCTTTTGAGTTGAAAGGGGAATTGTGTGTGTGTGTGTGTGTGTGTATGTATATATATATATATATATATATATATATATATATATATAAATTTTATTTTGTTATTATTTTTGCAAAATAAGTGATTTCTATTAATTTCAGAAAATGAGCAATCTACATACTTATAAAATCTATAGGTTCAAGTTTAATCTGTGAAAAATATGATCAAGCAAACAGTATGAATGAACTCAACAGAATTAATCTAAATAGTTAAATTTCTTAAACCAAGATATATTAAAAATGTAAGCAATAACTAATATTGACAAATGAACAAAAGCAAAATAATGTCCAACTGAACTTCATACCAAAATCATTAACTTTACAAAGGCTGTTGCTTTCAACTAAATGATACTAAAATATTATTCACAAACCATGATAACCAATCAAATATTTTCTGGCATGAAATGACTAAATGAATATTATGCCTTTAAATCCAAAAATTTAAATCATTATTACAGAAAGTACAAAATGTTAAAGTATAGAGTTAGTAATTGGTGCTACTGCTTTTGGCTCAAATAATTGCTTCAATTTGATGTGACATTGAATGGAACAATGTCCAGAATTTATTATTGAGAATTTTTTACCATTCTTCCTGTTTCTTGGAGATTGCATGGTTTTCATTTGAGCACTTGGTTCTTCAGTTCCCACTTCTGAAGCATCATCATGCTAAAAAATTCCTCCATCTTCATAATCTGACAGAAGATCAGACCATAGTAAATTAATATAATTTTTACTATTTAGGATTCTATCAACTTTTTACCAAATTTCTTGTACCACCACTTTTGATGTAAGCCCACACCATCACGTTTGCCCTAAAATTTAATCATCTTTGTGGTATATCTTGTATTGTTTCTTTCTCCCACTGGTCTTTTTACTTGTTCTCTTGTATGAGAATGTGACTCTATTTTAGATTTATCACTAAAAATTACTTTTTGACGCTTCTCAGCATCCCATGTTACATGTTCTTTTGACTACATTAATCTTCTATTCCAATGTTTTTGGTAAATGATGATTTTTTGCACCCATAAAATATGACGAACTGCTGGAGAGTTGCAGGGTTAAAGGCTGGAGGGCTAGCTGCACTCCTATAGAAGTGGGGAATAGAGGATTTGCAGCAAGGTCCTTATGCAAAGCCTTAACAGATATTGGGATAGTGGGAGTAAAAAAAAAAAAAAAGAAAGCACTCAAGTCCATAACCGAAACAGCGGAAAGAACAGCTAATTGGGTATGGATCAAAAGAGAGAGTGCCTGGTTTCCAAAACAAATTGTTAGCTAAAATTCCCCAAAATTCTGCGTTTAAATTAATGTTTCGGCTGAGCTCATGTACGGTTTGCCTCTAAATGGAAAGTGGCTCTGACTGTCGCCAATCAGAAGCATTTACAAGGTTTCATACCGGGCCTAAACGTAATTTCCCAGTGTTTGAAAGCACTTATCGAGGGTGGGCCAGAAACTGATCATCTCTGGTTGGGTCGGTGCGGTGAGGAGGGGTATGATGTTGAAAGACCTGAAACCCCCTAGTGATCCTCACAATGATATTACTGACGACACCCTCTAGCACCCCCATTAATGTGCGTATGTTTGAAATATTCCAATGTTTTTGGTGAATGATGATTTTTTGCACCTATTGCTCCCCCCCCCCCCCCCACAATACTCTGCATACTACATTCACTTCTCACTTGTCTGACTGTTAATTTTGTTTTGTTTACCAAGACTCAGTCTTTCTTTCATTTCTCTTGTCTAACTTTTGTGGTCTTCCAGTTTTATTTGCACTTAAAACCCTTTCATAAGTAGCAAATTTCTTTTAATAATGTTTCTGGAAATTTTGCCCTTCTAGCTAATGTTCAAATACAGTAACTTGCAAAGTCATTTTATACTAGGTTTCCTAAACTCCTAATTTACTGTGAACAGTGTCAAAATAGTGAAATTTCCTTCCTTTTCAACTGCTGACACCTCGTTTATTTCCAAGGCTATTTTGATAAAATTAGTATGTAAACAAATTTTTTCTTTTTTTTTTAAAGATACAATTCTTTCTCATGTGTGATTATTAGTTTTTATTTCACATTTAAACTGTCACTAATTTTTTTTTTTTTTCATATTTTTAAAGTTCACAATTTTATAGTAGTGTTTTTCAAATTATTTGTGCTCAGAGTTGTCTCCTATACACATTAAAATAGTCCTATCTTAAAGAAAAAAAGGATGCTTGTCAATTTCATTAAAGCTTTCACCAAAAAGACTTATGTTGAAAACTTTATGAAGGAAATATCAGATAAATACAAGTCTTGAAATATGAAATTTACACCTGCAGAGAGCAATGTCATGTCTTTAATAATCAGTTTGTTTCATATCTCTGCACTTATACAACTTGAGATGTACACAAATCAAAAAAAGAGTATACCATTTATTTTGTGCAAAACAGATCTGACATCGAATTTTGAATTGCTGGCTGAGTAACAATAGCATCAACTGAACCCCATTTTAAATCTGACATGTTTCAGCAATTGGTATCACAGTTTAAATTTTTTAATATTTTCTTTAATTATTCATTTTAAAACTGTATAAAACATATTTATTTTTAAAATATATTTAAGTTGACAGTTTGTACAAAATAAAGCTGTATTTTATTTTGCCCAAACTAGAATTACTGTTGCCTCAGCTATTATTTTCTTACAAAAATTAACTGAAATAAAAAAAATAAATTGGATATATTTTTAGTTCTTAAAAATTTTGCTCATTCTCAATTGGTCATAGAACTTGTACTTGTCATTTATGAAGTATCGCTACAAATGTACTGAAGAAAACTAGAATGTATCTTGAATAATTCAAATGTCTAAAGTTAAATTTTATTTGAAAAATAAAAAAAATAATAATAAAAAGTAAAAGAAAAACTAGAAAATAACTGTTTTAAATTTTTAAAACATTTTCATGATCACTCACTGAACTTCTATTCTTGACAACAAATGAAAATAACAAATTTAAAATTTTTTTAAAAATCCAGTATTTGTTTTGTTTCAAAGTAAATTATTAAAGAATGACTGACTGGATTTTGTAAAAATAATACTTATTTTTTTGCTTAAAACATAGTGAATATAACTTTCTTTTTATTCAAGGTAGCCTGTCATAATCCCAGCAGCTTTTCTAATGTTAACTCAAAACTGGTATTAAACTTTATATTTTCGATTCTTAACACACATCTTTATTTAATAGAAAATCCTTTGTAGGAATTTAGAATTTTGAGGAAAAATTACAAGTGCTTTTTTAAAACTAGATATTCAATGTTTTTTGTCAAATGTGACAAAAAAATATTTAAAATTATGCCAGTTTTTCAGTTTTATTAAGATACTTTTTTTTTTGGTAATGTTCATTATGAACTTTCAGTATGTTCATGGTTGAATTTAAATATTTTTATCTTTTTAAATTTTTACTCAAATAGCATCTTCAGAGATTTTTCTTTTATGTAAAGGTAAAAGATTTTCTCAAATGTACTAATGGTATTTGGAGTGGAACTGATAAAAAAAAAATCAATAAATAACTTGCATCTCTTCACCATTGATCAACCTCAAATATGTTAAAGTGCAACCTGACTATAACCTACCAGGCAGTAATCATTTCTTGGCATTTCAAGAAAGCATGCAAAACATCTGCAACAAAGACAAGCAACATGAAATGTTTTTGAAACTTCATGCACAGAAAAGGATTTCTAGAAATAAGAGGCAAAAGAAGAAAAAAAAAGATTGTCAAGTTGCTGCTGAGAAGAAAACCATTAACTCTGTCATCAAGTCTGGTGGTCCTGTGAACTTTATTAAAGATGTACAACTAATGCCAAGCAATGGTTTGGAAGTTGAAAGATCAACTCAACTTTGGATATCTGAAGATTCTCTTTTATGTCAAGACTAGCAGTATAGCCCGGTGTTGCTCGGGTATAATAAAAGCTTTAAAACTAATCCATGGTCCTGGAGTTCACTCTTTGGACGTTGGCACGAAAGACTAAAAAGCAATAGTTGTTTCCAGTTAAAGTGGAACCGTAGACTGAAAGAAAAATGAATGGATGTAAGTCAAATTTTGATTTCCTGGTATCGATTTATTTATTTATTTATATATATATATATATATATATATTATTATTATCGATTTTCTGCACTATAGTAAGAACTGCAACCTTGAAACTTCTGAATATCGTTTCTTATGTCTTTGTCTATGAGTGTATCAAATTTGATTAAAATCGAACCACTCCTTCTATAACCCGATGTTTTTCAATTATCGATTTTCAATATTTATCGGGGGTACCTAGCTAAGAACACTCGCAGACGCTTATAGTACAACTGTGTAAGTTTTCAAGAAAATCAGTTCAGCCATTTCGGAGTCTATAGGTAATGGATACACACACACAGACAAAGTTCCATTTATAAATAAGTTTAGATTAGATAGATCAACACAGTGGAAGTAAATCTTGGCAGCTACTACAGGCAAATCAGTTGATTCATCTCCAAGAAAGAAGAAAAGACACTCAATGATTATGACTTTTTAAACAACTCTGGCAGTTGTGATGAAGAACCACCTCAAATGACCTTCGTTTACAAACAAGGCCAATGGGTTGCAGTATATTATGATTCCAACTTTTAAATGGGCCAAGTACTGATATTGCATCTCCATTAAATGCTGTGATAAATTTTGTTTTTATCTCCAACAAAAAGCAGAAATGATTTTTTCCAATGGAACTTTGATGTAATGCCACTTTCAAGTGATTGCTGGATATGGAGTGTTCCAGAAATATTAGCCATATCAGAGGCTTATATGAAAATTTAGTCAGCAAATTACCAGGAGAGGAAGTGTGGGATAGCCATATCAAAATTTTTTTTTTCTATCAGTTCAAAACACTATTGTAAAGTATTTTTCCTTTGTAAAACAAATTTCTAAGTTCTATAGTCATTACTGTTATGTTTTTGGCAAGTTCAAAATTATATAATTCACAAAATTTTCCTAAACATGGTACATATATTACAAAAAATATTACAGTGAAAAGCTGGAGTGGACATGTAGTTCCATTTCTGCAGTTGCATTGAGCTTCTTCAATTGCATTATTGTAGGTTGTTAATTTTTTTGTTGTGGCTTTTTATTATTTGTGTAATATTTTTTGTGCAGCTTAACTAATTTTGACGTTGTTTGTTGAATATTTTTACTAATCGGTTTGTCACCGGAAAGTGTTTTTCTATTAAGTTCAGGAATGTCTTACCTATGTTTGTTTTGACGGCTTTGTTGTATGGTGGATTAAACCAGATAATATTTCTTTTTCTGTCTTTGCTTTTTCGTTGCGGAGGTGCATATTGTAGTTGTTGTTTATATCTACATATTTTTTTTTTTAGTGCTTCATTGTATGGTGTTCTTTTGTTATTGAAAATCTGTATGTTAGATGAATTTTCAGATAGTCTGCGGTTGATTGATATGGGTATTTGTTTGATGATTGAAGGTGGGTGGTTGGCAGATGTGTGTACGTAAGTTGGATTGTCATTATCTTTTCTGTATGGTTCATATGTATTGTTGTCCAAGTTAAGGGTGACATCTAGGAAGTTTACTGTTTTTATACCTGCTTTTATTTCTATTTTGAATCCAATGGATTTTAGAGCGTTTACTATTTTTTCCTAAATCTATCTAATTTGGGACCATTGGGTTCTCTTATCAGGATAAATCCGTCATCTCTGTATAGTCCTGTGTCCTTTTTCTCCAGGATTCTGGCGAGGAGTGAAAGAATGAGTACGCCTACTAATTCGTATGTCTCTGCTCCATCATAGCTACCCATTTTTACATTGAATAAGTCGTGGTTTTGTTTTTTTTTTTGTCCATGGTTCATTATTGTGGAATATTAGAGATTTGCGGCAGTGCATGATTATTTTAATATCTTTGTCTGTAATTTTTATATGTTGTTGTGCCCCTTGTATAGCCACATTTAAAATGTTTTCTGTGAAGGATGGGTAGAAATCCACGATGTTGAATTGGATGAAAGTGGCTTTGTACTTGTTTTTTATTGTTGTAAACCACTTTATGGTAGCTTTGATGTTTTTCTATTGGTTAAGGTCTAATTTTTTCCTTAAGTTGGTGTTGATAGTTTCTAATATTTTTTTGCTGATTTTTCCTATCTTGCTTTTCACAGGGTTTATTAGTCAGAATGCAGGTTTTTCTACGAAGTTGGTTTTGTGATCTTTCGCTGTTATGAAAGCTTGGTGTTCGGCTAATCGGTTTATTCTTTCATCTATCTTTAATTTGACGGCTATATGTTTAGCTTCTTGGTTTATTGTGTTCGTGGTTGCCTTCTTGTAGGATTGTGTGATCTTTTCAGTTATAAGTTTATTGTAGTTGGTGGGTTCCATTGTGTATATGTTTGTAGTTTTGTCAGCCAATATGAATATTTTATTGGAGTTCATTATTTTTTCTTGTCCTCTATAATTAACAACCACAATCTTTCATTCTCCAACAGAAAATACTTGAACAGCACTACACTATCCACATACATATGGTGTCTAAAAGACAGAAATATTTCACCAACAATAAGCTAGAAAATACTGAAAAAAGCACCAACCTACAACAACATTACAAAAAAAATGCCTACATGAAAAAGTAGCAATTATATCTCATACCCCACAAAAGAACTTACTAAACAAAAGATCAGAACTAATTTCCAAATGCAGACATAAAATAAATACCTATTATCACAATTTATACCAAACGGATTAAAAAAAAAAAAAGAAAAAAAAAAGGAACCGCTGATACCATAATCCTATCAACTATTCTCTAGTTCAAACTACCACCATAATAATTGCATTTATTGTTATCATCACACCATCATTACTAATCACTACTACCGTTTCACAATAACTATTTACTACCACAACTGTTATTATCATCAAATATTTACTATCTCATTATTAACGTAAATTACACGTCTCTGCCGTAGTAAAATTAATACACCACACATAAACACTAATAAGTATTACAAATTAGAATTTTTACCATTTAAATATATGCAACCACAAAAAATAAAAAAACAAGCTAATAACCGACTTTAAAATGAAAAATAACAATACAGCCTTAAATAAAATAATAGCAATTCTTACCTATCATAGTTTCACACAGAACTCATCATAAGTACATATGTATGTACGAGAAATCGAAAACTGTCCGCGTGTTGACATCGCTACACTATTTGAATACACCAACCGAATGCGTATGTATGTGCTCAACAGCACACATATACATATATATGCCGAGCCCTGCACGATTCGCATATGTATGTTTATGCAAGCCTCCGTGAGCGAACGTGCACATGTCCTTGTGTGCGTTAATGGGTGTACAAATGTGTGTGTATATATATATATATATATATATATATGCGTCTGTCATGACGACAGATTTCCACAAAAATACACGAATATACGCAACCCTACATATAACCAATTTTTAAAAAGATTAATCAGTTTGTCTGACGATCACAAGACCGTGAAACCCCAGGTTACAAACTCACACCTATCTATATGAATATATCTGCTCTATCACTGATATTGAGTGCTTTTAAATAAGTACCACGCATATATAATATAATATATATAACAAATTGCATATATATATATATATATATATATATAACTACAATAATGCAGCACTAATTATTAAAGACTAATGTCCGAAAAACCAATGCTAACCTATCAGTAAATAAATTAAATCGTCAATAACCCAATGGGGACTACCTCATAGGTTAAATAAAGGGAAGGAAAAAAAGAAACAAACCAAGCACAAGAACAATGTGTCAAGAGCTTGTTTGAAAGGGGGTGGAAAAAAAACCCAAGACGAAAACCTTAACAGAAAAGTGCTTTAAACAAAAGTACGAAAGTTGAGCAAAAATACAGTATACTAAATCTAAAAATGAGCCAACACCAACCGCGGTTTCACGGTCAGTGTTGGCTTATTTTTAGATTTAGTATAATATATATATATATATATATATATATATATATATATATATATATCTTAGGGCTTATGGCCATATCATATTGAAACCTTGGTTCTTTTACAGTCACTGAAGTTAAGCAATGTTGAGCCTGGTTAGTACTGCTTGAGAACATCAGGTGTAGCAAGGTTGGATGTGTGGGTAGTGTAAT
Organism: Ascarosepion bandense; assembly: GCA_037127315.1. Classification (NCBI taxonomy): domain Eukaryota; kingdom Metazoa; phylum Mollusca; class Cephalopoda; order Sepiida; family Sepiidae; genus Ascarosepion; species Ascarosepion bandense. The sequence goes on along the minus strand of JBBBDQ010029148.1, from coordinate 1,897,563 downwards.
GGATAATAGCTTGGAATTAAAAATCAGAGAGCTAAGTTCCAATTCTGGTTGGATTTATCATCTTCACTTATACACAAATATCCTAGAGAAAGGTATGAATCCACTTCTTTTCCTTCAACTATAGGTTAGTTAGTAAATTATTATCTCCAAAAACTTCTTACACTTTAAAAATATTTCCTTAAATATCTTGCAAAAGGTTGATAAGCCATTAAAAAAAAAATCAATTTCCTTCTTTAGCTGAGGATGAACATAGATACCAAAATATAATTTAGTTATAAATCACCTTTTCTCTTTTTTTTTTTTCTAGTTTATTAAAATTTCTTAATGCATTTTAGAGGTACCTTAATTAAATACCTGTAGCTATAATTTACCATTTTAGTTACTTAGATGTTAAATACCAATAAAATAATTTTAGTAATATGAATATATTTCTTTACATGCCTGTGTACACACAAACATGTCTATAAGTTTCATTAAAGATGACTGACAAGATACTCTGATTAGGCTTCTTGTAAAATATTTTTCTTGTGTTTCAAGTATTTTATTTCCTGCATATAAAATATGCAAAAACTATCTGAAAATTATTTATGAATTCACTTGTCTCTTAACTGCATTCTTGATCAAACTGAATTCATGAATACTTGTATTTGATATACCACGACATGCCTATCAAGAAAACTCATGTTACATCTCTCTGTTTCATAACTCAATTAGGACTCATTTAAACACATATGGAAAGCTAAAAAAAAAAAAAAAGTGGAGATATTAATAATAATAATAAGAAAAAAAAACATTCAATAACATCAACAATGAACATGGCCACAATATGGTGTCTATGATTTGGGAGGTGGGGAGATTCAATCAGTCATATATATATATATATATATATATATATATATATATATATTTTCAGTTTTAAAAAAATCATGCTTGATAATGGCTTATAGAAATGCTGAAAATGCTCAGATATATAGAACCTTCAGATAGTTTTTACACACTTTATGTCCATAAAGAAAACATATTAACACAAGAAAAATTGGATAAAAAGCATAATCACAGTACCTTGTCAATTGTCTAATGAAATTTGTATAAAAGAGGGATTAGCTGCTCAAATACACAATTACAAAAATCTGGATGTGCATGCATGAAATTTTGTTCTGCATGTATGTCCTTACTGGACAGGAGTCAACTTCGGGGAAATGTCTGTCAATGAAAGAAAAAAAGAACTAGGAAGGGAAAAAAAAAGAATGCAGAAAGAAAGAAAGAAAGAATTCTTGTCCAACAGTATTAGCATAGACTATTTTTAATTTGATTTTTGTACATGAAAATGAATAAATACTTCTAAAAATATTTTTGAGCCATGATTCATTAACCCTCTCTTACTTGCTTTTCCATGTGCACAAAAAATTATATATATATATATATATATATATATATACACACACACACACTATTTGAAATTTGTAAAAGTAGTTTAATGAAAATCTGTATGTAAATTTTCTAAATGCAGCTTAGATGTGCACAAGGTTCAGTGAGGATTGAATTCACTACTCAATTTTAATGATTCTCTAGTGAGACAAGCTTGTTAGCCATTACACCCCATTGAGGTGCCCTTAATGAAATCTATATGGATACATAAACATATGAATATGGAAATGTACAAGTGGTATAATGAATAGCAGCATGCAATTAGAAATTATATAACAGTGTTCAAATTTCATTTGGGTTCATTACATTTACTTTACTTGGGAAAGCTATGAAACAACCTCTTCATTTAGGCCTTTCCCTTTATTGATTAAATAGTAGACAAACTGGGCTTTTTAGTCTTGATTGGAAACCAGTCTTGGAGAACAACAACTCTGAATTCAAAACCCAAGGAGTCATTTGAAGACCTTGTGGCACACTGTGCACAAGTTATTTATATTCAGTTTTTCTGAAAAGTGTGGTTGGTTCTGTTCAAACCTTCACTACTATAAATAAAATCAAGTGCTGTTAGTCTGGCTGTTTGGTTCTAAGAACTAAGTTGCTGAGCCCTCATGTTGAAAATGGTGGGAGATTCCATTATTATTATCGTTATCTAAATTAAAAGATGCATTTTCATAAATTTCTTTTATCTCCTTTCAATATTTTCATAATATCTTCTCCTTAAAAAAGAAACACATAAAGTATATAAATACTAGGACCAGTTTACTTGGATTTTCAATAATACCAAATAAGAAGACATCCAAAAATACAATTAACATACTGAAAAATGTAGCCTTTTTTTTTTTTTTTTTTTTTTTTTTTTAAATACTTTTCATATCAAACCTATATTTATATATATAAAAGGCAAGATGCTTGTGTGTGTGTCTATCTGTCTGTATGTCCTTTATACAAGTCCATAATTTTTATCCGATTCTCACCAAACTTCACACAAATATTCTTTAGGCTTCTGGTCAGGTCATGGGCTACTTGTTTTTTTTCAGTCCCCCCCCCTCCCGATATCAGAAATCGATACCCCAGTATCCGATCAGGTCTGATCAAGATCAGGATTTCAACCCTTTTATTATGGTTCTTGCTGCAGAATTTGCTCTAATTTGGTCAAATTATAGTTTTTAGTTTCAAACATTAGTAGATCTTCTCAGACAACTCATTTTTCCCGATATCGGAAATCAATACCCCCGATATTCTATCGAATCTGATCAAAAACCGATATTCAGCTATCAATATGGCTCATTTTCTCCAATTTTACTCCCAATGGGTACGATAAGTTTTCATGGACTGACTTAGGTTAGTTTTTATCCTTGGATGATTTATTTGATGCTGATATTGGAAATCAATACTCCGATATCCTATTGGGTCTGATCAAAATCGGGTTTTCAGCCCTTTTATTTTGGTTTTTGCTTCAGGTTTTGCTCTAAGTAGGTATAATTGTAGTTCTTAGTCTCAGCCATGATACCATTTACTCAGAGGACTTGTTTAGCCTTCAAAATTTAGTTTGCGATGGAAAACTTATTTGGCATTGATACCAGAAATCAAAATTTGACTTAACATCCATTAATTTTTCTTTCAATCTATGGTTTTGCTTTGACTGGAAACAGCTATTGCTCTTTAGTCTTTCATGCCAACATCCAAAGAGTCTGAGCTTTAGGACAATGGATTAATTTTAAAGCTTTACTTACACCCAAGCAACGCCGGGCTATACTGCTAGTATTAACATAAACATCAGATTTATGTTAAAACTTTTGAGATGAGGAGTTATTATAATTCTATAACTTTTCATTCAAACCAGTATACCCAACATTACAGCTATTCTAGCATCTGGCCATTTTCAGGTGTCTATTGTCATACTTAATAACCTTTTTGGAATTTTTAATCAAACTCTTTATTCCCATTCTGCTTTTCAGGGTTAGGAAATATCTCTTATCAGTTGTCTCCAGTTTTATTCAAACCCTTTACTTACATTCTACTCTCAAAACTATCAGTTAACCTTCATCCATTTTATTCAAACCATTTATTCCCATTCTGCTTTCCAAGCTTAGGGAATCTCTCATATCAGTTGTCACCAGTTTTATTCACTTTTGTGACACTTATACACACATATGACTTTTCAACATTACCTTACCTGAAGAATGAACACACATCTGTCAGGGAACTAGATATATTTAAACTAATATTTAAATCTGAGCATCTCTTGAACAATTTAGTGGTGTGAAATTTGGTGTCCCAAACTAAGCTGCCAGAATTTCTGAAAAATAGAACAATACTGGGAGATAAGACGACTGAATGAATCAGCACATATTAGGCATATGATAGTCTCCTTAGTAAATTTTGCATAAAGATGAACATAAAATTCATCTGAGTAAGGAAGTTTATAAATTCTACTGAAGAAGACCAGCTGAAATGTGAGTATAACAACCAAGATGTATATATCTGAATGGAAATCTATACAATAAGAATATCTATTTGATTTTACTTTAGTCTTATGCATTTTTTTTTTTTTTGACCATGTTGCATTTTCTTGGTAATTAGTTATTCTGCTATTTTAAGGCAGATTTTTATTTATTGGGACCAGTAAACAATCTACTTTAAAATAACTTTAGCTTGATGATAAAGAATGATTTCATTTAAGAATTTTGAAAGCATATCTGAGTCAACATTCTAATTTTTTTTTACCCGTTATAATTAATCTATAAAAGCATCTTTACCTGCAAACAACCTAAAGATTTAATTTAGCCTGTCACAATAAGGCAAAGCAGAAACAATATCTTAAGCTTTTAAGACATTATCTTCATAAATATCAAATAGTGATTACATTCTTATCCAACACTCAATTAGAAAAAATTAAAGGAAAAAAAAGACTGGTTATAATTTATTGAAAGCAGATATGTCTTTTGGCATATATTGATTGGGGAAAAATAATTAGAAATATATCTAATGATTTTTTTAAAATCTTTGCATCTCATTAAAAATAAAAATAATCTTTCTATATCAACTTCAGATAACTGTTTGCCATATGATAAATGTTTCAGTATTTAGATTGATATATAATAATTGTTATTTGTAAGTTGTTGCATCAAAAGGTTGTACTATTGATCAATCTGACAGTTTGTAAAAGCTGAAAAAAATTAAGAATAACAGCAATGTTTACCTATGGCAACAGCTGAACAGGTTTGAAATGCAAAGAAACAACTCTTAAGTTCTCAGTACATTTATGATAAACTATAGAATGACACATTAAATTTGATCACTTTCTGCTAAAAATAAGTTTTTTACATACAGGAGATTATTTTAAATTTTTCTTTTGTATGCTTTTATTTTTTCACCCACTTGAAAACTTACATTTTGTTGTAGACATGAGAAAGATTTCTGAGAAAGTAACAAGTTATATTTTATCATTAACATCATCCACAATAGTAATTTCAGAATTATATATGAATTTCTACTTTTTGCTAAGAATCAGAATAGACTATTCATTTTGTGAAGTATTACACGCACGCACACTCTCTTTATAGGTGTGGTCATTGATGGGAAAATGAAATAGGCCTGCCGAATTCAAATTCTGGTTGAGATTATGTTCACTTTTGTGCAAATCCCTTTGGGAAAGGTGTGGATCCATTTCTTTTCCCTCCAGCTATGTTAAATAGCAGAGCAAACAGAGCTCTCTAGCCTTGGTTGGCAACCAATATAGAGGAAAAACACTGAATCTAAACCTGAGGAGAACTGTTTGGAGACTTCGTGGGACACTGTGTACCATTTCTTTGTTTTCAGTTCTGAAAGGTGTGTCTGGTTCTATACAAACGTTTACCATTATAATCAAATCATATGTGGTGATTTTTCTAAGCACTGCTTAGATATGGCACAAGACTGAAAGTATGGGGCATCCAGTGAGGATTGTGCTCACTACTCAATTGTAATGATTCTAGCGTGACAAGATTGCTAACTATTACACCACATTGTGTGTCTGAATCAGATCATGTGTGAGTAGACTGACAGTCCAGTTTTAAAATAAAACAAAAAAACTTAAATGTTACTCATGTTGAAATTGAAAGAAAAGTTCACATATATAAAGTACAGAGTTTCTCTCTAACAGAGCAAATTCATGCCAACTTTGAAGTGTGTGTAATATATAAAAAGGGGGAAAAGTATTGCAAAGTGTAAATGTTTGTGTGACACATTTTGCTTAGACTTCATTGAAAACTCTTTCAATTTTGTCATACCTCTTTCCCCTAAAATTGTTTTATATATATATGTGTGTGTGTGTGTGAATAAATAGGAAGCATTTATCAATCTAACTTGATGAATGTTTCGTATTTGTTCTTTATCTTATCATACTGTTGGATTCCAATTTATATTTGATCTCAACTTATATATATGAACATATTGCATTTTTCAAAATTTCAGTCATGTATTATTTAATATATTAAAGTATATCAAAAGTCATATTTCTTTTCCATAAAGTTTCAAAATTCATGTGAAAATTTAATGAACAAGAAGCTCAATTTTTTTTTTCTCACTGAAGAAAAAAAAGCAAAGACAAGCAACAAATGAATTTATGCTGTTTTTAATTATTTTACTCGTACTTTCTTCATATAAATTACAGTGGCTTTTCATTGCAACTACTCAGGCCCACAGTCTGTGACTATCAGTAAAGAAGTAGTAATATTGAATTTTTATTAGATGAAGCTTTGTCAACATTATTAATTTTTGGTTAATATTAATTCAAGTTGTTTTCCGTTGCAACTGCATATTCTACTGCAATTAGTAAAAAGCATAGAGCACAAATAAAGAATAAGTTCTCTGCTAGACTTGAATTTTCATTTTTTTTTTTTTTTTAAATAACAGGTTTTTTTTGTTTCCAAACTGTGCTGTTTACAAATGGTAATAAACTGATAATAATGAGTTGCAATAATAAGCAACTGAAATGAAGATGAAAGAAATAGTATTTAAAAATTGGTTGTCAATTTTGCATATAATAAAACTTCAATTTACTAATACTAAGCTATAGTTGGACTCCTCCCTTCTCCATCTCACTTTCCTTTCTTTTTTTAATTTTTTTTTTTTTTTGTTTAGCATGTGATAGGTTAGAGCATAATGCTAATGCTATTTAAATGACATTCTTTAATTTTATTTGCATCAATGATTTTTTTTTTTAGTTATGAATGGTACTGAAGATTCAAATTCTTCATTTGTCTCTCAAGGAGGAGGAGAAAAAGACAAAATTTTAGCTTCACAAAAACCTTCTCCCAAAAGGTCTGTTCACTTTGCTTTGGAGAACATTCCTTGTGCATCTTTTGACAGCAGCCAAGGGCCTGTTATTTACAAGCGCGGACAGAGGAGATCTTTTCCAACTCTAATCAGGCAGCAACAATTAAACACAAGCTTAGAAAGTTGTTCGTCTATCTGCACAGTAAGTAATACTTTTATTTGTCAGTAATATTTTTGCTCAGTATTCTCTGTTTCACATAAGTATGTTTCATTCATATTTTTCTCTCTTTAGACATGGTATAAATGATAATGTTTTATTGACAACTGATGTAACATATGGGATATTTCTTTCTAAATAATTTTTAAAAATATATGCTAATGTTAGAGATTTGTAAATTCAAATTCTAATCATAGTTGATTATGTCACTTTCATGCTAAGTCTCTTGAAAGTTTTAAACCTGATCCTTCCTTCAAGCTGTTTTATCAGTAACCATTTTAAGTGACCTTACCACAGGTATTAATGTAGTCAAGAAAAAAGTGTGCTTTGTGGGGAGGATGGGAACACAGAAAGCCTTATGTGCAATATAAATATATAAGTACAAAATATTAATGGGTAAGGGTGTTTTGGGGGAAGTATCAGAAGTATTATGTAGCCTGTAGGTAAATTAGTAGGTAGATATTCATTTTTATGTATTAATATGCAAGAAAAATCTGTTAAGTTTAATGTATTTTTTATATATATATATATATATATATATATATATATATATATATATATATTAGGATGGTGCAGTCGATATCGGCCCAGAGAGCCAAGTTTGAATTCTAGTTGAATTCATTGCATTCACTTATGCGCAAGTATCCTTGGGAAAGGTATTAATCTATCTATCCGCTCCAGTTATGGGTCAAATAACAAGGTAGATGGGTTCTATTGCCTTAGTTGCCAACCAGTCAACTGCAGAAAGTAATGGTAACGTACTGCAGGAAAATTTTCTGCCCAGTCAGTTGTGTCTCTTTCAAGACATGATCACCCAAGCATGTATCATGTATGGCACTTACTGACATATATATATATATATATATATATGTATCAGTAAGTGCCATAATTTGTCAGCTAGTTGTTGTTATATTCAACACCCAAACTCAAGAGTTTTGTAGATTGACCTTTTTGTAATCATTTGGTCCCCTCGTCAAGAGGTTTCTATATAAAAGTAAACACTGACATCAACACCAAGTGGCAACAATCTGTTTCCTGCTTCAATGCAATCTTTGGGACATTGTTGAAGCACAAAATAGATTGTTACCACTTGGCGTTGACCTCAGTGTCCACTTTTATATACATAAAACTTTCAAACAATATCTTTTTAATATTGCATATATAGAGTGCGATGAATAAATTGTCGTCTACAAATTTTGTTGCTCAAAAATGAAAATAAAACTGCCATCCTATTTTAACAGATATATTTACCAAAACAACACAAAAATATCTTGAAATAATTAAAAAGTAAATTTATTCAATAAAATCACCATTGGCTTCAACCACAGCCTCCAGATGACTTTGGAATTTTTTTCTGGATGGTCTCTTTGTTTAGGTTGATGAATGCTGCCATAATCCTTGCCTTCAATTCATCTTTGATGTTACAAGGAGTTTTGTTGGTCTCTCACTCAACTGCACTCTTCACATAATAATAAAGAAGGTTTCAGCCTGGGGAGTTAGGTAGTCACATGTAAGGAGGGTGATTTACAGAAATTGTCTGACAGCTATGACTGGGTTCTCCTGCTTGTGTGGCATGGTGCAGAGTTCTTTTGCCATACATAGTGCTATCCTGAGTCAAGAGGGTGGCTGTTGGAAGACCCTATCTCCTCAAGGCACCTGATGTAGGTCTCCATATTTAGTCTATGGCATTCACCAACAAATTTTGGAGTTCAGAGTGAGTTTTCTGAGCTTTCATCCAACTCTTTGGGAATCCTCTGAATGGTCCTTAGATTGATACTCACTCTGAAATGTTCATATTGGAGCTTCTGGCATGCCATTTCCAAATTTCTGACAGTGAATTGTGATGCAATGGATATTGACTAAGAATGAGAAATTGGGAAGCTGAGTTCAAATTCTACTTGAATTCTTTGCATTCACTTGTTTTTTATAATCATATCACTTCAAGCAAGACATTTTACTGCCACTGTTTTGCAGGGGGTTACATAAGGAGGAAAGTTATGAGAAAGAGTGACAGGTTATAGGGGTGTCAGGAAGTGGGTAAGAGAAGGATGAGAATACTGATGAGAGAAAGGAGCATATGAGAGAGGATGCAGGTTAGTGAGATAGAAGACTATTGACTTTACATTTAAATTCTTGGAGATTGTAGCTGTCGGGGAAGCAAGTAAATGGAAGGAAATTCCACAGGCGGGAAGTGTAAGAAAAGAAGCTGCTGGAGTAGAATTCGCGTTTTTACATTTTATTGGTTTCACAGTAAAAGGGTGGGACCTAGTTGCTAATCTTGTGGCTTGAGTAAATTTATATATAGGGGGCATCAGTGAGCTAAGTTCATTGGAGCAAATACTTTTGGGAAAGGTATTAATCTGTCTCTTTTCTCCAGTTCTGAATTAAATAATGGAACAGACCAGGTTCTACAACCTTGGCTGGCAACCAGTCTACCGCAGAAAGTAATGGCAACTACTGCTGGATAATCTTTTGCCTAGTCAGTCATGTCTCTTTTGGGACATGACTGCCCAAGTGTGTATCACGTATGGCACTTAACTGACTGACTGAATTGTGTCAGGGTGCTCTTTTTCTCGCAAATAGTGCCCATCAGACATTATTGTGCAGTTGAAAAAAACAAACCACACGCATGTGCAAAACTAAAAATATTAAATGGCATCATTTTACCCATTGCACTATATATATATATATATATATTGGATTTTCAGTAACATTCCCGTGCACACCTGGCTTGAAGATGATTTCCTTTGTATAAGGGGAATACAGATTTGAATCCTGCTAAAAGGCACATTTTTTTTGGTAAAAACTAAACACCCAGGTTGATACGCCTCAGTTACATAGTTTGAAAAAACTGGGATATCTACTCAAGCATGTATATCTTCTAAATATAATATTTACAGTAATGAAATATATATCTTATGCTTTAGACCACTTAGCTATAAAAAGCTTTTTAAAGCATGCTGGATCAGATGGTAGTTTTCCCTATAACGCTTTTACTCTGCCAGGAGACACATTTTCTTTATTACGACTCTTGAATACACAGGCTGTCAAACATGAAAATTATCTGCACTCTTACATATAGATATGTTATGGCAAAACTGGAATAATTTTTGACTTACCCTTGTGTTATTTTCTCAATATGTGTGTTGTGCCACACCAAATTTTTTTTTTCAAAATTTTAGTTAAAAAATTCAGTAAAATTAAAAATAAAAAAGAAATATGCAAATATTAATGATGTAAGTACAATTTTAAACTGGACATTTGTAAATAGCAGTTAGGTTCAATAATTCTGTAAAAAGTCAGACACTGTATCAATATTACAAACAGAACCCCTTTCTAAAGTGATAAAATATCAATGTTTTTTTATTCTGAAAAATGTTGTGGCTTGAAGATGGTCTAAGAAATGCTAATCTACAAAATTATCTCAAAAAATATTTTTACCTATTTTTTTTATGAGTAGACCACTCTATTTAAGTAGTACCAAAGGCTCCTGTGGAAATGGAATGTGAATTCTTTAGTTACCATCATTTAATATGCTTAAACTCTATCTTGTTCTTAGTTTACCAGATTAGTCTACTTTTAAAATAAATTAGTCTGTTTTGGGCTTCTAATGAGAAAAAAAGTCATTTCAAAATGTAGTGGAACTGAATTTTGCAAATTTGGTAACCCTATCTTGTCCAAATAATCTCTGTTAATTTTTAATGTTTATATAACTGAAATACCGTGTGGCATAATTTATTTACCATATTTTCAAATTTATTTTTCTATTTCAATCTGTATTATTTGGGGTAATATTATGTTTTTTTTTTGTTTTTTTCAGAGTGTTGAATATGATTCTGATACTACATCTGTAAATGGCTGTACCTCTAAGCCTTCAAAAGAATACAATCTTTTACCTGCTGTTGTTGATTGTCCAAGAGCAGGTGACAAAATTGCATTCAAGGTTAATATATTCCTCATAATAAAATTGTTTAAAATCTGCTTTGATCTATGGAGGTTTTGTGAAATAATTGATAATGAAAAAAAACATTTAATTTATAGAACAAATCTTTACTTTTCAACATAATCTTCTTTGTCAATACATTTAATTTACTAGTGAATATTAATCACAAAGATTAAATATTTTTACAGTGAAAATTTAAGATAAAATTTAGTTTTGTGTCAAACTGCAAAGATATTGATGCACCCTTGTATATAGTATGTGGGTAAATATAATTATGCATTTCATCAGACTTTTTTGAGCTTATCAATTAAAAATAAAATACTGTTGTGGGAGAAATGTCTTAAAACAAATGTGTACTCATTTTTTTGAAACGTTGACCAATTTTGCTGGATTTCATTGATACTTGCTTCTTGTTTCAATTTAACACTTAAATGTTTCTAAGGTGAATTTTTATCTGAAAAAAAAAACCGCACATTACATGATTGGGTGAAGTTGCTCTATGGGCCATTAAAATATTACAGTGGACCCCCAATTTGTTATTTATTTTTTGTGTGAACTCACAGTAATGTTATATGGACCCTGGTTAAAAACCACTAATCTAGATATACACCCTAGCCAGCTTCATTTAGCTTTTTACTGCTTCTTTTTCTCTTTTTAATATGAATATTAAATTGCAAGCATTTGCTTTGTCCTGGGTATGATGATAAACTACATCTGGCAGCAAAGCCTCGGATTGGGAGGTTTAGAGGAGCATGGAACCACCTCTTAATTGCTGTTATTCCCAGGTTCGCCCTAAGTTAGTGTGTTAGCATCTGTTAGAGTCCCAGCTATGGGGAAAATAGTTAACTCCCAAAATGGAAAAAAGGCTGGGTGAGAGTCTTTAGTTTTGGATAGCAACTTGTCTAAGAGAAGTAAATCTCTGATATAAAAACCTCTACATCTATTCTGTAGAATAGTGTAGGCTGAATTCTTTAACCTTTCATTCTTTAATCTTCCTAGAGATGGTGTCTCAATAAAAGCACAGTTTCCAGTTTAAGAAACTGGATGGTGTTAGTAAGGACATACAGCTGTAAATGAAAGTTAAACAATGATGATGATTCAGCCATACGTGATACACGCTTGGGTGATCATGTCTCGAAGGAGACATGACTGACTGGGCAGATGATTATCCCGCAGTAGATTGCCATTACTTTCTACAGTAGACTGGTTGCCAGCCAAGGCTATAGAACCCAATCTGTCTTGTTATTTAACCCATAACTGGAAGGAAGAGACACATTAATAACTTTCCCAAGGATATTTGCATAGAAGTGAATGCAAGGATTTCAACTGATAATGATTGCTACTACTAATATTACAAGCATTTACTACTACTTATATTACTTTTCAATGTTGTCAAGATTAGTGCTCTTGTCCCATTGTGTGCAAATGTATAAATATTCTTCTTGGAATAAAAAAAAATTCATCGTGGCTTGCAAGACAGTTTTTCATATAGTCCAATGCTTCTGCTATTTATTTAGAAATTCTTGATAAAAACCTAAGAGGAATCAGCAATATTATTGGTCCTGAGCTATCGTCTTGGCTTTAGTCACTTTCCACTTGTGGAACTCTATTCTGGCTTCAACTTTGATCTTCAAAAATTTAAATCCAACATAAATTAATATCTACTGTCTTCCTGATTACTCTTCTGCTGTTTTTGCTCCTCAATAATGCTTCTGTTTTCTAATTCTTTCACGGCCAGTAACACCTTGTGTCTTAGTGGCTTTACTGCCTTGCTTTGGGTCAGTTTGGTTAAAAAAAAAAAAAAAAAGCAACTGGATCAACCCTTGCCATCATTTGTGAGGAACCATTTTTTGGATAAATGTAGTTTGAGGTACCCTAACTGATGATAGTCTTAAATTAGCATATTCACACGATGTTCTGGTTGCAGTAAACTATTCCAACCATATCACTAAAGTCACTTTTTGGGATAGTATGGTCAGATTGCAAATGACACCCTTACATATATTCCTTGGTCTCTCTTAGTGAACATCTTTCCTCTCCCTGTCCAGTATTTCACAGTATCTGTTATGAGTAGCACATTTTATGTATCCTAGATTGTAATGTCAATCATAATTTTCTGTCTTTTGAATAATGTTTTTTTTTTTTTCCTCAGTTTCTGTCACACTTAATAACCTATTGTCTTAGTGGCTTTATTGCTTTGCTTGGGGTGAAATGATTTTAAAAAAAAAGAGAGAACACATACCATAAATTTCTTTGCTCATTGCTATTTATGTGGAAAGAAAGTGTCAATATCAACATGTCAGGTCGAACATGGATCTTCAGGTAAAAATATAACTGTTGAATGAATTGTGCTACTGGAATCACGTGACCATAAATATTTAGTATATAAAGCAACCAGACAGAAGTTTGAGTGTGTTCTGTGTTGTGCGTAATTGAAGAGATTGTTTCTGAGTGAGTTACCTGAGAGAATTATTCTGAGAACATTAATGTGTGTTATTCGAAGGATTTGTTTAGTACATTGACTTTACACAAAGATACCGAAATATTATAACTCACTAATGGCATGTTACCAAATACATTCCCTTCAGAATAACATTATAAAAACTATTAATATCAGTTACATTATTGACATTTACATAGCTCATTACAATAAAAGTCTTTACATATGAGCAGAAAAGCAGCCTTTCTACTTAATTACAAATATATATTAGAAATGCTTCATACTTGTATCAAGTAGACATATACAAGGGAGACTACTCACTATACTAGACTGACCTCAAGTCTGTATGAGATTAATTGCATTTAGTATAGTAGGGTCTCATGGTGATCGGTTGTTTTTTTTTTTAATAAAGCGTTTTATTCCTATTGTTATTTTTTTTATTTATTCAGTATTGCTTCTTTCTCCACTAGTAGTTTATTGTTACTCTGTTATTTTACTTTTATATTAATTTATAAGATTGTATAACATGTAATTAGCAGAAGATATTCATTTAGTAAAAATGATATTAAATTAAATGGAGGCATAGTGGAATAATGGATAGCAGCTTAGATTGAGGAATTGGAGAGCTGAGTTCAAATTCCAGTCAAATTTGTTACATTCACTTACATGCAAATATCCTTGGGAAAGGTATAAATCCATCTTTCCGCCTCCAAACTATGGTTAAATAGCAGGACAGACTGGGTTCTATAGCCATGGATGACAACCAATCTAGAAGGACATTTCTGAATTCAAAATATCCAACTATTGTTTAAATAACTTCATCAACCAGCAATTGGTTAAGAGTTTGGCAATCAGGGAGGGGTTTCTCCAGAACCCCTCCCTTATTGATTAACCATGTCTTCAAGGTTGTAGCATATTCTTAGCCAATTGAATCCTGATTGAATCCAAATACAGAGCCTTCTCACTTTTCCAGGTAATGAGAAAACTCTGTATCTTGATTCAATATTAATGAACTTTCATCTCTGGTATATTAAAATTTTTTAAAAAAATGGTATCTTCTTTCTCATAGGAAATGTTTTAAGATGAATGGGCATTTATGAAAAAAATATTCAAGAAACTGGTCATATTCTTTTTCATAAGTAAAATGATTTTTAAATTTTCTTGTATTTTTCAGAGATTAGAAATTGGAGATGACTACACACCGAGATTATCAAATTTTATTGTAAGTATTGCTGAACATCATCATAATTTTTACCACATTTCAAAACTGACTGGGTAATAATTATTGGAAAAATATTTCTGAACTTTGAATAAGTGTTTGATTTCTACTAATTGTATAAATTCCCTTCATTTCTCATGAAATATTAATAAATGTTAGTTGTTGACCTCAGTGTCCACTTTTATGCTTCATCTTAACATATGTTCTATCTCAGAAATTTGAACTTTTACCTATACTAATAGTATACATTAAAAGTATATTTTATCATTTCTCATTTATATTTATGTGATCACATCAATAAAAACATTATTTAGACTGAAGAAGTCCTTTTAAAGGACAAAATGCATCACATAGTTTTTTTTTTCAGTTTGTCATACAGTTACCCACACTGTAATATCTTCAAGAGAATAGACAAGAAATAGTATTTGGATTTTAAAATTAAATTATTCCTAAATGTTACAATAGAAATAAATTAAGTCATAATTTAAAATATTACTCTCATAAACATTGTAGTCTTATAAAATAATTGTGTATAAATATTTAATGGCTATAATAAAAATGAGATTAAATGACTTAATAATTATTCATATATTGCTTTTGGTTTTGTAGGAAGCTAAAGTTATATCATTTCAAGAAGACACAAAGACAGTAACGATGAATGTTATATCTCCAAAAAATAGTAAGTTACATGCTTTCATTTTGTTCCAAATTTTCAAATTGCAAAGTAGTTAGCATAATATTAACTCTACTGTCATGCATTAATACTTACAGATCTATTAATGAGCATGCCCCTGCCATCAAAAATGATGCCAAAATATTTGAGAGGATATATATATATATATATATATTCTTCACTACTCAATGATATAATTACAGCAAAAAAAAAATGAAGTAATAAAGCACTGTTAAAAGCAAACATGCAGCAAGAGCTTTCATAACTTTAGTAAAGTTTAATAACTGGTAGTAAAGAGAATGAACTCCTCACTATTGTCTCTCTCTCCCTCTCTCTCTCTCCATGAGCATGACAAGAGGGAAAAAATTATTGAATAAAATAAGTAAAGAAGAGGTTGGAAAAAATGTCTTTAATCTAACATATTTCACTTTAACAAGCTTCTTCAAAGATTTTTTTAAAAGATGAATGATTTAAAAAAAACAGTTTTTAAATCATTTGTCTTTAAAATACAATATATGGATTCCGATCCATATAATCAACTCACACACACACACATATATATGTGTGTTTTAATAGGTTCAGAGAAATTAGAGAGCTGAGTTTTAATTCCAGTTCACTTCATTGCATTCACTTATGTGCAAATACTTTTGGGAAAGGTATGAATCCATCTCCTCCTTCATATGGGTAAGTAGCAGGGCAGACTTGGCCTTATTGTCTTGCTGTCTAGGAGAACGAAAACTCTGAAGCCCAACCAGTCTGGAGAAGTTTAGTAAGAGGGTTGAGGAGCTTCTTAAATGAGCCAGCATGCAACTTAGTGTATGTGCATTGTGGTGCAGTAGATACCACAAGTCAGAAGTGCAAGAAACTGTTAGCGTAGAATTTAAAATTACATCTAGCCAACTCAATTGTAAATTAGTGAGGTCTTGATAAATTCAACAATTTTAGGTACCCTAGTGAAGAGCTCATGTGAACAATTACCATGAAAGTATTTATAGAAAAGGTCTAGAGAGGCAACCTTATGGTGGTGGGAAAGTGACTGAAACTGGGCCACCAGATCAGGATCAATAATATTGCTGATTCTTCTATGGATTTTACTAAAGAATTCAAGATAAATAACAGGGGCACTAGACCATATGTGGCAGCAATATTCTAAGTATGGGCAAATGGTAGGCTTATAGATATGTAATATAGATTCCAGAGAGAAAAATTGTCTCACATGACGCAGTGAACCAACTTTCTTAGCAGCTGACCTAGCAATGGATTCAATATAGTCTTTTTACTTAATGTCAACTGAGAATGTTAGTCTGAGAAGGTGCAATAAGTTACTTTCCTGGAGGTTAGCATCAGCCATGATGATGGAAAGCAGAGAGGGATCTCTCAGATGTTGGTGGAAAGAAGTTTAGTTTTGAATGTGTTAAAATTAACAAGCAATTTTTTATCCTCGTTAACAATGGATTTGAGGTCGTTTTGGATATCAGCTGCCATTTTGACCTTGTTAGACTGCTCAGCCTTACTATCAAGGCAGGAGTAAATGGTGTACCATTAGCATAGCTATCAAGTTGAAAGCTTGTGTTATCAGTAAGGTCATTAATGAATGTTAAAAACAGGATATAACCAAGGATGGAGCCCTGGTGGGGAGGACACTCACATTAGTATGAAAGGATCTAGATGGCCATTCAGGGTAACCTTCATTATACAATTTGATAGCAAAGACTGGGTCAGTTCAAAAATATGTCCAGAGACACCATAACTCTTCAGCTTGTTGAGAAAACCTGTATGCCAAATCCTGTTAAAGGTTTTTGAGATGCCTAATGCTACAGCCTGACCGTTATCGTTTTTATTTAGAACATTATAAACTCTTTCCACAATTATTGCCAGTATATCAGCAGTTGACCTGGAGAAATGAAAGTCATATTGCTTGTCTGGAAAAAAGTCCTGTGATGAGAGATGAACCAATTCAGCATTAGGGCCTCTAGGAGTTTCTCAAAAAGAGGTAGAAGGCTAATAGGCTGATTGTTTGAAGTGTCAGAGAGTTCACCAAAGTTCTTAAAAACTGGAACAACAGATGATGACTTCCAGCAGGCAGGAAAGCAGCAGGCAGCAAGTCATTTATTATACAGTTTAGAGAGAACAGGTGCCAGTTCAGAAACATACTTCTTAATGATTATTACAGGGATACCATTAGGTCCACATGATTTGTGATCTAGGTAAAATATGATGGCAGAAACCATAGGAATTGTATGCATATCACTCAACACACTCAGTTCTAAGTGGGAAGTTAGGCTGGGATACTCCAGATGAGTCAAGAGTAGAATTTGAGGAGAATTCAGCTTTATCAATGGTGGATGTTAACACCTCAAATTGATTGAAGAGGAATAGACCTTACACTTATTTATTACCCTATTAGAGAGCCGCTAGTAATCAAGTGAACCAAAGTTGTTAGAGGCTATGTGGAGCCTCATTCTCTCAGCAAACAGTTCTTTGAGAACTTGTTTACATTTGTTGTGAGCAGCAATGGATAGGAGTGTGTTGTGATGAGAGCTCTCATGCTGGTATAGCCAAAAATAGTGGTTCCTGTGTGGTATAGCAGCTGATTATGTTGGTGTTCTGGAAGTCCTACAATGAACAAAATACCCAAAAATGTCAAATGCTTGTGAACTGCAACCAAAAACAATTAGTAATTGATAGCACAAGTAATAAAGCAGTGCATTTCTACATACTGTCTAGAAAAATCCAACGATTTTGAATATTTCTATTTTGGGGGTTGGGAGACAGAACATTACTTTACCCAGTTCTATCAGTGCCCTCCTTCCCCCAGTCTAGATTTGAATCCCTGCAGCTTTTCCCAAACCTGAAACTGATCATGAAAATTAAAGTTTTCAGACTGTGGAAGAGATTAGGGAGGATGTGATTAGGCAGTTTATGGTGTCTTTTAAAGAGGATTTTACTGTTTTGAAAAATGGTAGGAATGCTGGGTTAAGTGCATTTGCATTAAACTAAGGTGTCAATGTCCTTGATTTTATTTTAATATTAAATGGCAGAATAATTTCTGGATAGATCTGTGGTGTTTCAATTTGCATACTATACAAGTACCTATATGGAAAATGTCTTATTTTTCAGTTAATGCTTAATATCTGGACACATTAAACTGTACTTATGCTAATAGATATTGTGTGCAATAAGTTTTTTTGATAAATTATATTTTGTTGTGAATGCAGATCGCAGAAAAGAAGGAAAGTTTGAATTGATTTATGAAAATGACGAAGATATAATTCTTGACCAACAAGATGATGTTGTAGTAAGTACAAAATTTATTAGTATTTAACATATTTTTGGTTTTACTAATTATGATTATTGGTTTTGAAATGATTCAGTAGATATAATTGACTAAAGAAAAAAATCCTTATTAAATAAAAACAATTTCAGTATCTTTATCCTAGAATGGTACTTATGGTTTATTGGTTTATTTTATTTTACGGCTTATCAACCTCAATGGGTTATTTAATGCCAACAAGATTTTTAGGATATGTTTGTATGAATAGGATATGTATTCTTTGTAAAAAAATCAGTTTGTAGATAGGTTTCATTGATGTATTTTTGTAAAGAGGGTTTTTGTTGAGTGAAATATTGCTGGTATTTTTACTCAAAAAGTTTTAATTATTAGGGAATGTTGATGGTGATATTGCCACAATAAATGTGTCATTCATGTATTTAGCTATAGTATTTGTAGAAGTTTGTTTTTCTTTATCCTTGAATGTGTCTTAAGTGGGTTTGTTGATGGAATTAAAACTGTGGAATATCTATATAGGATGCTTATAATACTAAGTAGGCGGTAAGACATAGCATTATTTAAGTTTGGTAAAACAAATAAATTACTCTTACAAATATATGTAATTTTTCATTTGTAAATGAGTTATTAGGCAACCCAGGTTTCTACCTTTCGGAATCTTTTATGAGCACGCAATTTTCAGTTTGAAAATTGCGTGTTCATAAAAGATTCCTGTTACATGAGTGTTTTTATAAAAATGGTAAAATCAGTTATTGTAAATCGCCTGAAGACACGGAAAGGTAGAAACCTGGGTTGTGTAATATCTCGTTTAAAAATGACAAATATTCAGAAGTTACTACAATATAATTGTATTGAACACTTTTTAATACAACTGTTTACTGGTCTAATTTGATTATGACTAAAAACTAAATAATTATTTATTGTTGTTATAATGTTTAGCACCAAGGTTGTTGTTTTTGCAGAAATTTTACTGCTAAAACATATTTGGCAAGCAAGGTTTTTATCAGGTGCTAGATATTTGGATGGTGATAGAGCACTGATAAGCACAAAAAGTTTGTGACTTCAAAGTTTTGTGAGGACAGCGTTATGATGTTCTCACTCATTAGGACTGGTTTGGCAAACTCTGTGCTTTTATATATATATATATATATATATATATATATAGAATGTGTCAGAAAAATATACTTTTAAGGGATACTGTATTTATGGATAAAAGTGCTCAATATCAGAGATAGAGCATATGTAAATATAAAAGTGGACATTGAGGTCAACACTTAATGACAACAGTCTGTTTCATACTTAAGCACAATCTTCATGGCTTGAATATTGTGTTAAAGCATGAAACCAACAGTTACCATCTGGTGTCGACCTCAGTGTTCACCTTGTATACATGAGAGAATAAATTTAAAATAATATATATTTTGTTGGATGTCTGTAACAGTGACTTACCTCGGCGACCTAAACGGGCCAGAGTTGGGTGTATGTTTTGTAAGGGAGTGTGGCAACAGCAAATTGGCAAGCATTGATCAGATGGAGAATCAGACAGCACTTTGTAGTAAACAGAATTGGTGTTGCTTGTAGCCGTTTATATTTACTGTGCTGAGCGTGCATTGGCTGAGTGGTAGCCAGGCCGAGTGGATAAAACATGGTATGCTCATTTTGAGTGGGGTCGTCATTGTTATTCAAGCCATGGTTCGCATGAGAATAACGTTTCGGAGATTAAGACAAGATGTGTGGATTTGGTTTGTCTGTTTGAAACACTTTCCTGTGGTTGCTTCTTACCAATACATTATTTTTTTTTTTCTTTTTGCAACAATGTCAGCCTTTGAATAGTGTTTCACTGACCAAAGTCAGGAAATGACAAGATAGATAGATATAAACTTGAACAAAATACACCTGGTGCATTAGGCACAAAAAATGGTCTGTCACATGTGTGTGTCTCTAATGAACTCTTACATTAGATAAGTTGTGAGATTTTCATGGCAGAACAAACATTTTGAGATGACATAAAAATTTAACTTTCTTCTTTAACCATAAAAATGAAAGATTTTTACTTTTTATTTTTTTATTTTTTTTTTTCATTCAAGTAAAGAAAATGCTTCAGTTGCTTCCATGTAATTTCCTTTTTGCTGAAAAAAATATTAATAAGTAACAACAATAAACAGTTTGTTTATAGGTAAAGTGCTTTTACATAAAAAAATATCAAAAATATACCAGTAGTAGGTGAATCACCTCAGATCATCTCAGAATGGACTTTGCACTCAGTGTCCATCAAAGAAAACAGGTGCATCAGTAGGTTGACCTGAGAATTGACCTCATAGCCACCAGGTACAGATCTGTGACTTCACTACATGACAGTGGCTATCCTTGACCTGTAAACACATATTCTACCCAGCTGCACCTAGGATGTGTCAGAGTTGAATAAGCAATAATAATGATTTAGACTTTTGTTTCTTACTAAAATGGGGATGATAATCTTATACATTTCATCATCTGAAACTGATTATTTACTTAAATGTTCTGGATTTTACATTTGGATGTTCAGGTGGTATAATGAATAATGGCTTGGAATGAGAAATCAGAGAGCTGAGTTTGAATTCTAATTGGGTTTGTTACATTCACTTATGCAAGTACTCTTGGGTAAGGTATCTTCTCCCTCCAGAAATAGAACTTGTATCTGGAAAAATCACTGTTATTCTCAATAAATTATTATTGCAGTATTAACTTAGAAAAATAAATAAAAAAGAAAACAATTATTTTTGCAATCCAAAATGTTTCAGCTTTAAATATCCCAAAAAGAGTTGATAAGATATAAAACAATAAATCAATCAATTATTTTTTAATGTAATCTGAATAATTTTTTTTCTTTTAAATATTATATTTAATTGTTCATTGTTTTTTTTTTAAATGGAAATCTTTTTAAAATCTTTTTTTAAAAGTTTTTATTTTTTACTTTTCTTTTCAGGAGAGTGTGGATTTGAGTACTTTACAAGAGGTGAAGCTTCTAAAATAATTTTTTTTTATTTGAGCTAAGGTTAACAATTTAACATTTTATCAAAACTTTACTCTTTTATAATGTACTTATATATTTGTAAAATAAAAACAAAATATTTCCGATATTAGTTATTTTTTTTACTATTGTCTGCAGAAATTTTTCTATTTTTAAATAGAATTTCAAAATTGTTCTGTCTTTAAAAATTATGTGATTATTCTAGTAAGAATTTTCATGAACCATACAATAAAAATGTATCCTAGAATGCCATTTTTTAAAGTTTTAAATTCATTTTTATTGAATTTCAGTTCTTCTATATATCAATAGGTTGAGAGTGAATTTCCACATCACACAAAAGAAATTTTATTTTCTGACTTAAGAGCAATGAATAGTTGTAAATAAAAATGTCATAAATTTTTTGATATATTGACTTAATTATAAAATTAACTCATTAATGCTCACTGTCCCATTTTTGTTATGATGGCTTTAATGGCTTACAAACTATAAACCTATAATTAATTACAGATTTTTTATATCCATAATTAACACTAGATTTTACTGTGGACATGAATGGGTTACAGGTAGAAACCTATAATAACAGATTTTTTTATAAAATTATTATCAGTACAAGATTTTTTTTTTATCAAACTACAATTATTAATCATTTGTTTTTTTTTTTGTTTTTCTTAGAAATCTCTGAATCCATAAGCTTACGGCCATATCATATTAAAGATTGGTTCTCTTATGATCACTGAAGTTAAGCAATGTCTAGTCTGGCCAGTACTTAGATGGGTGACCACTTGGAAATACTAGGTGCTGTAAGCTTGGATGTGTGGGTGGTGTAATGGGCTTATGGTCAGGTCATCAGGTCATGTTGAAAGACCAGTTCTCTTACAATCACCAAAGTTAAGTAACATCGAGCCTGGTCAATACCTAGATGGGTGACTGCTTGGGAATACCAGGTGCTGTAAGTTTGGATGTACAGGTGGTGTAATGGATAATGGCTTCAAATTGTTAATCTGAGGAGCAGAGTTCCAATTTCCATTGAGTTTGTTACATGCAAATACTCTTGGGAAAGGTATAAATCCATCTCTCTTCCCCTCAGATATGGGTTAATTAGTAGGACTTGTATCATTAAACCACCATTATCTACAAATAATAATCCTACAATCCAAAAATATTTTCTGCTTTATATAGCCTGCAAAGGATTGATTAGTGGTAGAAAATGAATGAATCAATCAATATGAAGCCCTCTCTCTCTCTCCACAACAGCTATGAGTCTAGCTTCTTTTTTTCACCCCCAAGGAAGGCTATAATGTCACTAGGATCTAGGATGTAAGAACTTACATGAAGTGAAAGAGAATGAAAAAACTTTAATGAGGAAAAGTGACAACAAGGACAATAAAAGAACAGGATTCAGGAAGATATAAGATAGTGGCTGAAGTTGCATTTAAGTTTTGAAGATTGTAGTTGGCATGAAAGCAAGAAATCAGAAGGGATTTTCATAGGTAAGAAGTGTGAGAAAAGAAACTGTTAGTCGGGAAAGTATTCAAGGCCATAATCAATGCTGAAATAGTTCAACATCTCACTGCCCACAAACTCTTCACTGACAGGCAATATGGCTTCCGCTTTGCCAGGTCCATGGCCGACTTGCTAACAACTGTAACGGAGTACATGCTCCAGGCCTGTGTCTGAGTCTGACGAGGCTCGCGCGGTTGCTCTGGACATCTCCAAGGCTTTCGACAGGGTTTGGCACTCTGGCCTCCTATACAAGCTACAGGGTTACGGTATTACCGGTCGCCTGCTTGACCTAATCCAATCTTTTTTTAAATAACCACAAAAGGTCGTTTTGAATGGGCGTGCCTCTTCATCCTACAGCACGAATGCTGGTGACCCACAGGGCTCTATCCTGTGCCCAACGCTCTTCCTTATTTTCATCAATGACCTCCCAGATGAGATCAAGTCCCAAGTAGGCATCTACGCAGATGACACTACAATATACTCCCGCACCAGTAAGAAACCTGTCGTGGCGGACAGACATAATCTCACTGCTGACCTTGAACGGGATCTACACTCTGTGGTGAACTGGGGCAAGAAGTGGCTTGTCAACTTCAATTCCTCTAAGACCAAGCTCTTGTCTGTCAACCATTACAGGCAACCTCTCCTGCCTCCCATAAGCATGGACCAAGCGATTCTCCCTGAGAGCAATACACTACGCCTCCTCGGACTTACCCTGTCCTCAGACCTCAAATGGAACCACTATATTGAATCCACAGCAAAATCTACTGCTAAGAAGGTTGGGTCACTATGTCGATCCAGGATGTGTTTTCCGCCTGAATCCATCCTGCATATATACAAGTCAACCATCCGTCCGTGCATGGAGTACTGCTGCTATTTATGGTCAGGCGCCCCTACTGTTCTCCTCAGTGTTCTTGACAGGCTCCAAAGGAGAGTCTGTAATGTGATAGGTACTGATCTGGCGGCTCGACTGCAGCCACTTCCCCATCGTCGAAATGTGGCCTCCCTTTGTCTGTTCTATAAATACTTTCATGGCTTCTGCTCAGACGAACTTAAGTCACTGGTGCCTCCTCAACAGGTGTTTACTCATGCAACCAGACAGGCAACTGGGTCCCACCCATTCACAGTCAGGTTAGCCAAATGCAGGCGACAATTCTACTCCTGCAGCTTCTTCTCTCGCACTTCCTGCCTGTGGAACTCGCCCCCATATTCTTGCTTTCCTGACAGCAACAACCTCCAGAAATTTAAATGCAAAGTCAATACTCATCTACTAACCACTGGACTCTACCTCTCTCCCCACCCCCATATAACCTTCCCTTTCTCTCCCCCTATGTATCTGTTATCGCACCTGCATTCTCAGCTTTCTATTGCTCCTTTCTAACTAGTTTGTACTCCTCACTCTTTTCTAATTAATCTTTTTACAGTTATGTAGCCCCCCACTCATCAGTGGCATTTCTGCCTTGCTTGGGGTGAAATGATTAAAAAAAAAAAAACAAACTTAGGGGCCAATTTAGTCAGTCAGTTAAGTGCCATACGTGATACACACTTGGGCGATCATGTCTCAAAACAGACATGACTGACTGGGCAGAAGATTATCCCGCAGTAGGTTGCCATTGCTTTCTGCAGTAGACTGGTTGCCAATCAAGGCTATAGAACCCAATCTGTCCTGTTATTTAACCCATAACTGGAAGAAATAGACGAATTAATACCTTTCCCAATGGTATTTGCGTGTAAGTGAATGTAAGGAATTCAACTGGAATTCGAACTTGGCTCTCCACTCCGATGTTCTTGTTCCAATCTGATATCCACTGCACCACAATGCACATCGCACAATTTAGTAGCACGCTTAAATTCATGCAGTCAAGGCACTAAGGAGGAAAGCTCATCAGAACAATTGCCATGAAAATATTTGTAGAAAAGACATGTCACATTGGTGAAAAAGTAACTAAAATTGAAATGCCAGGTCAGGATTATAGCTGTGTAGAATGGTTGCTCTAGCCTTGAATTGGGAGGAGAGCAACCAAACTAAGAAAAGGAAAACTCTGAATTTCAAACCATAAAGAAAGAAATGAGAAACTATGCCATTATGGTCTCTAAGTTCTAGCAATTTATAAATCATGCAGAAGTAATCTATGAAAAGTAATGATTGCTTACATCCTGAAGAAATATAACATTTTAAAAAGGTAAAAAAATAATAATATAGAATTTTTATTTTTATAATTAATACTATTTTTTTGTGTGTGAGAATTAATGAGCTTTCAAGAAGTTAACCCTCAAACTTAGTTTCTTTATAAAGAAAATAAATACTTTTAAGTAATTTCCTTGAATTTGGTAAAAGTATTGTTGAAGAGTGGCTTGCCAAGTTAGGAAATTTAAGTATCAACAACGGATGTCAGAAACATCAGATCCAGCAGAGCTGGTGCATACTAGCACCGAACAAACTGACCAGGGCAAGGGTCAAACCTGATTGGTGATCTCAGCCAGTGCTTTGTAACCCTTGCTATCTTAACAAAATTTGCTTTTTTTCTACTTACATTTATGTACATTAAAAATTAAACTATGCACAACTAACAAAGGATGAAACATTTTTGTAAATTTCAATGCCATTCTGGGTTTGTTTTTTGTATAAATCTGTGAATTTGTTTTGCTCTATATAAAAATCACTATCTAAAAACACTACATAAAATTCACTACTTTTTATCCATAATGTTGAATGTGTTAAAATTACTCAACTCTTTAACAAGAAAAATCTCAAACTGATGTTAAAAATTGCTGCAAAATATTGTTGATTTAAGATGGACTGATCTATTATGACATATCTCTCATTTGTATTTAGATACATTGTATTTATTTTCAATTTTTTTAGTTGAATTGTTCACTTATATTGCATATCCATTATTGTATACATAATTAGGTTACAATAAAATTTGTATTTTATATGAATACTGCCTTATGAAATTGGGGATATAGTAAAATTGTGTGGGGTACTGCATCATAGATTTGGAGGAGAGAACAAGACCCTTGCATCGGCCCTGCTTTTTGGTATTGGAAGACAAATGTTTGCTCGTAAATGGCTTGTAGTAAAATTCTATAATCAAACTAAAGGAACCAATCTCAAAGAACATCTTTTAAAATCACAATATATTAGGAAGTGAATAACTATAAATATATAAAAAACATTATTATGGAAATAAATTTTAGAAGTAACTTAAATCTGAGAAAAAAATGCTTTAGTTTGTTATGCTTGCTAATTGAAAAGACAAAAAAATATCAAAAATAGAATCCAAATATTTCACTGTATCCATTGCACTTAAACTATGAATATAAAACTGACAATGACAACTTCAGCTGTACAATTTGTAGTGGGGGTTGGACATTAAAAACACTACTTTAGCAAGACATGTATTTTAAAGGCCTGTAAGTAGAATAACTTTTTGTAAGCCATTCTGAATTATGCTAACATATTGTAGAATTTTGATTGATTCAATCTTTTAAACTTTTGTATCCGAGGCATAACTAAAATTAGCAATTCTAAAGTTAACATCCCTGATTTAAATTCTTTTTATTTAATTTAAGTTAATGTTTATTTATGTAATGTAATTCTTCATTAGATGTGTGGCTTGTGTAATGGATATCAATTCAGAATGAGAAATTGAAGAGTTGAGAAGATCAAATTCCAGTTCAGTTCATTACATTTAACTTTTGTGCAAATACTGCTAGGAAAGATATGTATTTATCTATTCTTCCCTCAGCTATGAGTTAAATAGTAGGGCAGACTGTGCTTTTCAGCTTTGGTTGGTAACCAGTCTAGGCGAAGGACAACCCTGAATTCAAAATTTTACGTAGCCCTGGTGAAGCATATGAGATGCAACTAACCAAAGGATTGTGTGATTTACAATGGCTTTATGATGCCAACTGTAGTTATTCAACCAATCAATTCTCTGTGAATTTAATATAAAAAATCACTTGAGTTAATATAATTTTAAAATTGGCAAATATAAAAAAGATGCCACTTGAAAGTTTGGCTCAAGTAGTAGAATAGAAGCTTGGAGCAGGATAATCTTCTGATAGCCAGAGAATTGTCTCTTGAGAGCCCTTGACTACTGCTTCAAATGTTTTCATTACTAAATCCTGTTAGTTATCTTATTTTTCTTTATTGCGCCCCCTCTTCTGTTGTTGCCAGTATTCAGACATTAAATTTTTCCATTGCTCAATCCCTTACTCAAATCATGGACTTCCCTGCTCGTTTCCCTAGCAAAACTGAGCAATTGGCTTCTCTACTTCATTCATTTCTTACCTCCTCTCCTTGCTCTTGATGGGGTTCACAGTACTGCCCCCTTGGTAACTCTGACCCCTCTGTGATAACTAGTGATATTTTGTTCCAGTCATCTAATAAACAGGAACCTCTTATCTATGACCTTTCTTCACTTCTAGAGGCCCTAATCCATGCTGAAATGTTTCATTATTTCTCATCACAGGGCCTATTCTCAGACAAGCAGTATAACTTTTGTTTCTCCAAGTCAACAGCTGATATACTGATAATTGTGGAAAGAATCTGTCATGCTTTAGATAAAAACAGTGAAGCCTGGGCTGTAGTATTGGACATCTCAAAAGCCTTTGACAGGACCTAGAATATAGGTCTTCTTCACAAGCTGAAAAGTAACAATGACTCCGGGCAAATTTATGATCTGACCCAGACTTTCCTAGTAAATCATGAAATGAAAGTTATCTTGAATGGCCACTCATCTAGATCATTTTGTACTAATGTGGGCATCCCCCAAGGCTCCATCTTTGGTCCTACTCTGTTTTTATTAATGACCTTCCTGATGACATCAGATCTCAACTTGGCATCTATGCTGATAGCACAACCATTTACTCCTGCCTTGATAGTAAGGCTGATTAGTCCAACAAAGTCAAAATGGCAGCTGATGTCCAAAACAGCCCCAAGACCATCATTAACTGGGGCAAAAGCTGGCTTATCACTTTTAACGCTTCCAAAATTCAACTTCTCTCCATTAATCATCTGAGAGATCACTCACTACCTTCCATCAACATGGCTGATTCTAACCTACAGGAAAGTGACTCATTGTGTCTTTTCAGGCTAATGTTCTCAGCTGGCATGAAGTGGAAAGGCTATATTGAATTCATTGCTAGGTCAGCTGCTAAGAAAATTGGTTCACTGTGTTGGGTAAGACAATTTTTCTCTCTGAAATTTGTCTTATCTAAACTTATTTATAAATGGAACTTTGTGTGTGTGTGTCTCTGTCCGTTACCTATAGACTCCGAAATGGCTGAACCGATTTTCTTGAAAATTTACACAGTTGTACTATAAGCGTCTGCAAGTGTTCTTAGCTAGGTTTAGTGTTGAGGTACCCCCGATAAATATCGATAATCGAAAAAATTGGGTTATAGAAGGAATGGTCCAATTTTAATCAAATTTGATACACTCATAGACAAAGACATAAGAAATAATATTCAGAAGTTTCAAGGTTGCAGTTCTTACAATAGTGCAGAAAATCGATCATATATATATAAAAACTTTCATTACACCCGAGTAATGCCGGGCTATACTGCTAGTATGTCTATAAGTCTACCATTTCTCTATGCTTAGAATATTGCAGCCACATGTGGTTCAGTGCTATTTACTTTGAGCACCTTGATAAAAATCCAAAGAAGAACTGACAATATTGTTTGTCCTTATCTGGTGGCTTGGCTTCAGTCACTTACCCATTGCTGAAAGGTTGCCTCTCTGCACTTTTTTTATAAATATGTTCATGGTAATGATTTGGATGACCTCTTTGCTTTTGGTACCTAGACTTTATGAATTTAAGTGCAATACTAAACCAGCATCAAGATCTCAACAATTTAC
This sequence comes from Ascarosepion bandense, assembly GCA_037127315.1. NCBI lineage: Eukaryota > Metazoa > Mollusca > Cephalopoda > Sepiida > Sepiidae > Ascarosepion > Ascarosepion bandense. Next base: position 1,868,716 of record JBBBDQ010029148.1, on the reverse strand, counting down.
AGTTGAGCTGGCTAGATATAGCTGTAATTTCTATGCTAACATTTTTTTTTTTTCCTGCATTTTTCACCTGTGGAACTTCCAGCTCCATGCTTTCCAGCCAACTTTAATCTACAAAAATTTAAATGTAAAGTTAATCACTATCTATCTTCCTGATTGCTCTTTTTTCTTTCTGCTCACTGTTAATGTTTCAGTTTCTGATTTTTCCACCCTTGTGTTTTAGTAGTTTTACTGCCTTGCTTGAGGTGATACCAATTATAAAAAGAAAATTTTAAATTTAGGTTGCTCATCAGTTAGTTTGATTTATAGCAAAGCTCTTAACCTGTTGAACTTTGACTGCTTGCTGATCTTTCATTCCTGGAAATTTTTGTATCTAAATCTAAACTTATTTATAAATGGAACTTTGTGTGTGTGTGTGTGTGTCTGTCCATTACCTATAGACTCCGAAACAACTGAACCGATTTTCTTGAAAATTTACACAGTTGTACTATAAGCGTCTGTGAGTGTTCTTAGGTTTTGTGTTGAGGTACCCCCGATAAATATTGAAAATCGATAATCAAAAAAATCAGGTTATAGAAGGAGTGGTCCGATTTAAATCAAATTTGATACACTCATAGACAGACATAAGAAACGATATTCAGAAGTTTCAAGGTTGCAGTTCTATCCTTGGATGACTTATTTGACTCCGATATTGGAAATCGATACCCCAATATCCTACCGGGTCTAATCAAAATCAGTTTTTCAGCCCTTTTATTTTAGTTTTTGCTTCGGGTTTAGCTCTAAGTAGGCATAATTGTAGTTCTTAGTCTCAGCCATGATACCATTTACTCAGAGGACTTATTCAGCCTTCAAAATTCAGTTTACGACGAAAAAACTTATTTGATATCGATAGCAGGAAATCAAAATTTGACTTATATTCATTCATTTTGTCTTTCAGTCTACAGTTTCGCTTTAACTGGAAACAACTTTTGCTTTTTGGTCTTTCATGCCAATGTCCAAAGAGTCTGAGCTCCAGGACCATGGATTAGTTTTAAAGCTTTCATTACACCCAAGCAACGCCGGGCTATACTGCTAGTAAGATATACTTCCAAACTGCCAGCTCTACCAACAATGTCCATGTCATTTGATTCCTTGGTTTGCTCTCATCATTTTTACTGCTACTGCCATACTTGTTGGTGTGCAGATTCAAGGTCACTCTAAGAATAGTCTTCATTGTCACCAGATTCAAACTTCTTCAGTACTCATCAACTTTACCCCACTCCTTTTCATTCTTGAACATGTGTTCATCATTATCTCGATCCACCTTTTGTATAGATGCAAAAATGTTCTAAATTATTTGCAGAATTAAGTAATTCTATTTATCTCTTGCTTCTTGATAAAATCCAAAAAAAGAGTCAGCAGTATTATTGGTACTGATCATGTGTCTCAGATTCAGTCACTTTCCCACCATTGTAAAGTTGCCGCCCTATGTCTTTTCTGTAAATACTTTCATAGTAATTGTTTGGATGAGCTCTTTGCTATGGTGTCTGGACTCTTTGAATTTAAGCACAGTACTAGACTTGGAACAAAGTTTCACCAATTTACAGTTGAGTTGGCTTGATGTAACTGTAAATTCTATGCTAATAGTTTCTTTTCTTGCACCTCTTGCTTGTGGAACACCCTTCTGGTTCCATGCTTTCTGGCTAACTTTAATTTATATGCAATATCTGTCACTTTCTACTGTCCTCTTGATTATGCTTTCACTGTTCTTGCTCCCTAGTAATTTTTCCAGTTTCTAACTCTTCCACACCAAGTAACCCCTTGTGTACTAGTGGCTTTATGGCCTTGCTTGGGGTGAACTCAATTTAAAAAAAAAAGTTTACTTGATTCCTAAAGGTAGGGATGCAGTTTAAAGGTTAGCAGCTTGGAACAAGGAATTAGCACACCAAATTCCAGTTCAGTTTGCTTAATTTTCAAGCAAATACACTTGAGAAAGGTCTGAATCTAAGTTTTCTCCTTCCAGCTGTGGGTTAAATAGTAGAGCAGACTTGGCTTTTCAATTGGTTGGCAATTAATCTAAGAAAATTACATTCTGAATTCAAAACCAGTTGGTTATAAAACTAGCAACTCCATTTCATGAAATACATCCTTTTATGGAAATCACAGCAATATCTATGGGGGACACAGTCTTAATGCACTAGGTGTTACTGCTGTGGCATCATACTCCACAGCTGGAGTGCATGGAACTAAAGAAAGAGATACTTGAGAGTATAGAATAGTACTAACCTAAATATAAAGTGTTCCCATGTTGTGGGTTATAACATTGAAGTATGTGAATGGTGGATTTCCCCATGCGTTTCTCTAATAACCCTAATGAAACTAACTCTGTTAGATCTCTGTTTCTTTTCTATCCTTGACTTTTACCATGTCATGCAGCTTTGCCCTCTTGGCAACTCTGATCATGCTGTAATTTCCATTAATATCTCCTTCCCCTTCCCCTTCTCCCAGGAACCTCTGACCAGCAGAAAATCTTACTGCTACCAAAGAGTTATTCTACGATTTCCTGTGTGACATCTCTTGGAACAAAGTTTTTAGTCTTTTTGTTGAAGAGTGTGCATCCGAGGTCTCCTCTTCGATTAAAGCTGACATCAATGCTTTCATCCTAGCTAGGAAGTTACAACTTAAACCCCATTTTCCCCAATGGTTCTCCCCTGCTTGCTCACCTGCTACTGCCCACAGCAATCATTTCTTCTGGCTTTATTGGAGCCATGCATCTAACCATAATAGGTGCCTTTTTGACTCTGCTCATAATAAGTGCAAAAATATCCTAAATGATGCTAAGCTGTTGTTTTCTGAAAAAAAGCAGCGTATAGCATCCCACAAGTTTAGCTCCAAAGACTATTAGCGGCTTTGTAAAAATGTGTTAAACAACCGCAAGCCCTCAATCCCCACCCCTCAATAAATTTGAGATCCTCACATCTCCAGCGGACAAGGCTGAGTGCTTTGCTCACAGATTCTCCACTAACTCAACATTTGATTCATCTGGGGTATCCACACCAGATTTCTCAACTAGAACTGAGGATCAACTGAGTTACATTCACATTACCCACTTGCTGGTCTCTAACATAATTTCAAAGTTTGATCCCCATAAAGTGAGCGAAGGTGACGGAATAACAATCACTGTCCTGAAGAAATGTGCCCCTGAACTCTCATCTGTACTCTCCAAACTCTACAGCTACTGCCTCTCTGCTACTTGCTTTCCTGCCTGCTAAAAGTCTTCCTCTATGATTCCTGTATTTAAGAAATCTGGAGAACCCTCAGACCCCTCTAATTATCACCCTATCAGCCTCCTACCAATTTTTAGCAGTATTCAAGGCTATTATCAGTGCTGAAGTGGTACATCACACAGCCCACGGCCCTTTTCTCTGAAAAACAGTATGGTTTCTGCTTCACCAGGTCTACTGCTGATATGCTAATGACCATCACAGAGTATATATACCAGACTCTTGATAAGAATGGCAAAGCTGTTGCCCTAGATATCTCCAAAGCATTTAACAGTCTGGTATGCTGGCCTTCTACGCACGCTACAGGGTTATGGTATAACTGAACGTTTGTTTGATGTAATTCAGTCATTCCTTTCAAATCACGTAATGAAGTTAGTATGATTTTTTCTGATCTTCATCAACGATCTCTCTGATGTAATAAGTTGACGTTTATGCTAATAACACCACCATTTACTCCTGCCTTGATAAGAAATCTGCTGAGGCTGACAAACCTTGCTGCTGATCTTGAAAAGGACCTCCAATCTGTGCTGGACTGGGCTAAGAAATGACTCGTAAATTTTAATGCTTTCTAAACAAAGCTGGTATCCCTTAACTGCCATAGAGAATTGCTACTACCCACCCCAGTGTCCTCATCCTTCTCTTATTCATTCTCTGACACCCTCTGTAACTTGTTCCTCTTTCTCATCACTCACCTCTTATGTAATTCCCTGTTCACCAGTGGCAGTACTGCCTTGCTTGGGGTGAAATGATTATTAAAAAAAAACAAACCATAATGAAATACTGAAAAATTGGTAGTTTATGTTGAACAAGTTTTTAAAAAAGGCAGTCATTTGTTTCAGTGAACAAATATTTGTTGAATCTTTCTAACTTAAGCACAAATTTGTATTCACTGGGCAACCGGTGACAAATTTATTCATTACCAATGGCTTGTTTAGTAAATATAAAATTATCAATGCATGTTGAAGTTATATTAACTGAGTTCATATTGGCAGATGTTTACATTGATGGAGTACTTAGTGAGAGACAAATTCATTAACAATGGATTGTGGGTTCAACCCTTAGGTAAGTGAAGGAACATTATGCATACACAGGTGCAGTATGAGAGATAAGTGACATGACAAGAACAAACCGATATTATATCCTGTTGTGTATAGTGTAGTGAGAACAATCTAATCCCAACTTCCATGGGTTGGATAAAGAATTTGATTAAAAATTCCAAGGTTACCATCACCACCAAAAATTTAAACAGTCACTCAGGCAGAAGCACCATCAAAGCTGAGGATGCCATCGTGTCTTGTGTTTGGGATCTTCCAAAAGTAAAACTTATAAAAACTTATTTGCGGTCATCTATTGAAAAATTTTAACTGGTAAAAATATAGTGATTCTATCCTTAAGAATGTTGTAACTGACTCTGTGTTTGTTGTAGTTAAGATACAATTGGTTGTATGAAATTCACAATAAAATTGTCATTGAAAAATGATATATTCTGATCTGAGATACTAGAAAATTTTACACCCTATTTGATCCAAATGTATTAAGCATGTCTGTTGTGCAATGGATATCAACTTGAAATGAGAAGTCAGGGAGCCGAGTTCAAATTCCAGTTAAATTTGTTGCATTCACTTATACACAAATACCCTTGGGAAAGGTATTAATTCATTGCTTCTCTCTCCAGTTATGGGTTAAATAGCTTGAAAGATTGAGTTCTATAGCATTGGTTGGAAACTAGTCTACCGCAGAAAAAAAATGGCAATCTTCTGCCCAATCAGTCATCTCTTTCGAGACATAATTGGCCAAATATGTATCATGTATGGCACTTAACTGACTAGCTGTAATACGCATACCAATTTGCTTTTTATGTGATGTAATAATCAAAATCTGGTGAACATATTTAAATGAATTCACATTTATTCTGAAGGTGAGTTTTTACTGGAAGTAGAATATGCTGAGCAATTTGTGTATCTAGCAATCTTATATCAATGACATTGGATCACATTCTTTTGATATCCTCTGAAGATGAAATCTAATAGTTTAATTTTATGAACACAGCATGACTGTGGATGGTGTTTAGTTTTAAATCCTTAGTTTATTTGAGATATGGAACCTGATATTCATGTTTTTTATTCTTTTAATACTTTTTGATACTAATAAGAATTTCGAACTGAACCATTTATTTTGTTTATTGGGGTACATTGTTCTAGTTTCACGAATCCTACCTTTTCCAGATAGATGTCTCAGTATCAATTATTTATTTTTAACTTAATTCTCTCGTGAATGTGGCAACAAAGACGAGGACAACAGTCCGAATAATGTAAAATAATTACAATACCTCATCTCAGAAATATAGACAAACAAAAATAAAAAGAAATTAAGTTATGATATGGAATTTTGAACAGATTTTGTTTTGTTAATGTTTGTTTTCACTTCTAAAAATATTTTTCTTGATACGTAAATCGAGAAAAATTTTAAAATGTAAAGTCAAAAATGCATCTAAATTATCTTTGCAATCAAGTTTAATCAGTGTTATTGTAATGTTACCTAATTATTTTCTCTACTCGAAAACAACTGAAAAGTCGAATTTTCACAATGATTGTAGAGACAGAGGTCAGTAATTTTATCCACGTAGTTTCCCATCTATTTATTTAGTTTTCAATTTTCATCGCTTTCCTTTTTTTCCAGCATCAAGTGTTTCGTCTTATTTTATAGTTGTAGAAAGGCGACTAAATAAACAAATTCTCTATCCCAATTTTTTTAAAGTGGAAGTCATTCTTTCGCTTAAATTCTGAGATTTAAGTCGTATCACTAACGAGCAAGAAGTGTATGTCGCCTTTGATGTCATGATCAGTAAGGTAAATAAATCCTCTCATAAATTAATAATAAAATAATTATTTATTGAGGATTAGAAAAATACTTTAGAAATTAAAAATCAGTGAATTTTTTTTATATTTTATTCTTTTTTTTTTTTAAGTAGTATGGGGATATGGTTTTAATTAGGATCAATAATTGACAAGGTTTATTATTTTTAATAAAAATTTAATCTAAGAAAAATGATCAGAATATTCTGAATCCTTCAAAAATACAAATTTTCTAACAAGTATGATAAAATTAAAATATCGAACAGCCCATTTTATTGTGACGAACATTTTAAATACATATGGGACTTAAGTCCCATTCATGTATTTCAAGTCACTTATTGTCAGTATTCAATATTCATGGATCAGGTGTAGGTGTAAATCACGTGATTGGATTTGTTCACTGGCTAAAACTGATTTTTTTTTTTTTACAACGCTTAGTTACAGATTTCTGTTTTCAACCAATCAAAATATTTACAGAAAATAAAGCACAATCGTCAGTTTGTAAATAAAAAATTACAAAGTCAATTTCAAAATAAAATCTGAAAAGAAAACCTAATCTTTATTTATTTTTGCTACAGTCCACGTGATGTATGCACTAGCAAAGCCACAAGTGAGGAAATGATTGAAAATTAGATAATGATTATTATTATTTTTTTTTTTACTAACTAGTAGCTGAAGACGTGTTACGGCTGTTTTCAATATGTGCACAATAATTTTCGTTAAATGAATCGAAAAAGACTCCAATACCACATGAAATTAAGTTCCTTTTGTAAACTGAACATCACTTTAAAAAAATTCCAAATGGTGTCAACAAGTGTTCAACAACACTAACACTAACACAAAACAACAATGAAAAGTAAAAAATACATTTGTTGCTAATAGGGATTTTTTTTAGGATTTTCAAATTAAATTAGAAATAAAAAATTGACATCTATATAAAAAAAATGGGTAAACAAAAAAGCACAGACCAGGCCTAACAGAAAAAAGACAATGTCACAGATATGCACAGTCAAAATTTTCAAGTAGACAAAAACGAACGAATTGCTCGTGAACATTCAACAGTGCATTTGTTGACAGCTTTTTAAACTGAAAAATTAAAATGCATTAACAGCACAATTTATGCGTTATCAAGAGCTATAAAATCTATTTCATCCGGGATAACACCGTATCAGCTGGCAAACTAGTTCATAAATAATTATCAATTCAAAGAATTGTTTGTCTTCCGTTGCAAAAAGGGACGGGCACCGGCGGAAGTTGCAGAATTTTTATTAACAGGGTAGACAACTCTTGATTGTTTGTTTCGTTGTTGACTCAGGCGTCGAGAGAAAAGGGTAATGGGAGGAGTTAATGCATAAATGCAGAGAAAGAAGCAATCTGTAATCGCATTGATAGAGTGGGGGAAAGCATTAGCTCCCGCACGCATATACGTATTAATAATCAAAGATAAAGCAGGAGGAAGTTACTCACTCGCTCACTTAAAAAGGCAGAGTCGGTTGGGGCGAGAACGGGGCAACTCTTTCTTTTTCCTGACTCCCCTGTTTTTTTCTGTCTACTAGATCCGTTAGAGTTAATACCTATCAGTACTTAGTAACTACTATTGCTACTACCTTCTTGTGTGATTGGAAGCGGTTTCAGTTGTATTATAAATAATAATCGTTGAGTATCCCCCCACATCAAAACTTGGATGACGAAAAGGGACGGTTGAAAAAAAAAAGAAAGAAAAAAAAGCCATGTCTGTCGTTTTCTGTACATTTCGTCCCATGACGGATTGATTAAAAAGAAATACATGTACGTAGGTATGATTTCTTTCTTTTATATGCTCATTTAATTTTAAAGGATATATTAAGTCCTGTTCGCAAAAATTATGTACGATCAAGGTATTCAGGGTGTTATGGTCGGATACTATATTAGTCATAAAAAGGACGTAATGGAAATTATTGAAGATGAGAGAGTCTAAAAAAGAATACGTTTTTAACGGTTATGACTCTAAAATTAAAAAAAGAAAAGGATCTGCTTACTCGTAATTTACAGCTATTTTATTAATGTTTTTAATTAGGATTTATTTATACATTGTTTTGCTACGTTAAATCAATATATGCCATTTTAAATGCTTTTCCTTTTTTTTAATAATAACACGCTGTTGAAACATATCTCTTGTTTTGAGTACAAAATTTGGAAAATGATGTGTTACAGACGTAAAAAGTAAATATGATTAATTATTTAGTAATAATCATAAAATAAATAGAGTAGTATTATCCAATATGTGTGCGTAGTTCATTTGACTTTTCAAGTAAGGTTTTAAATTTAAGTTAGTAACATCACAACAATACATCTTTCAAGACTTATTCGTAATTTTATTCAAAACCCCTTTTTTATTTATTTTACAATGCATAAAGAAAAATCTTTAAAAAGTAACTGTTTTTAATTTTAGAAAGTTGAACTCATAATCATAATGTCGCTAACTTAAACTTTAAAAAGTATCTTATTGTTAGATTTTTTATTTTTTTTTTTATCCATGTGCTTAAAAAAAATATAAAATTTTTTGAGACCTCACGTTCCTTTATGACGGCGGTGAGTAGTGCTTTTTAACATTTTTTTTATAATTATTCCAACCAAACTGAACATTACTGGGATGCATTATTCATTAACTAAATTTAAAAACAAGAGCTTTATGATTTTTTTTTTATAATTCATAATTTACAAATACTATACATTGTATACATGCTGATGAGCTTTTGAGAGATTTCCTGATCAACAATTTTTTTTTTCAACGTCATTAATAATTTAAAGTTTGAAGTGGCGTATGTCATTTTTTTTAACGAAATGAAAATGCCCGTGTTTAAAAAGATTAAAAATGGTGTTTCATTGATATGACAACATGTACAATAAAACTACGTGCACTTCAGTATGATTTTTTTTTTACGTGTATAAAAAAAAGCAAATAATCTCTCTTGTCTTGTTCTTGTTACTCCTGATAGAGAATAATAATAAATAATAATAGCCTTGGCCTCTGTGATGTGTACTGTAGTGTGTACAGTGTAACATTGTACAATATGCGTGTACTACTGTGTACTATATAGCATTATTTTTGTTTGTGATATGATGCTACTTTTTCTGTGTGTACGTACTGTGTAATAAAATAATCTGTAAGTTGCTGTGGTGTCAGTCACTGTAAGTAAGGTAAAAGTAGATACTTGTACTACTAAATTACCAGAAAGATACTGACTTGATATTTGTGTTATAGCCTCGAGAACCTACACATCACATAACGTCAAGAAAGCACCAGTCGACGTATAAGGGGATTTCTATTTCATGTGCAGCCACCACCATTCTTGAGGCAGAGCAGCAACCACGATTTAATTGTCAACTCCTTCTACTCCTCCTGAGCTGCTGTGCATCTCCCCACAAGTACTTGATTCCGGACAGCCTCAGGGCCTGAGAAGAGAAAGGTTCTCTCATCAATATGACTAATTAATATAATTAAAAATATATAATAAAATAACAATGCCAAATTTCAGGATGCTCGACTAAAAATGCCTTCGTTTTTATTTGTAAAACACTGAACACATGGTTAATTTTAAATGCCCCAAAGCAAGAGATATCATTTTTATTTTTTTATGAAGGGCAGGGCTGGAGTCACAATAATACAATATGATAAATATTTTAGTTGCACTATCAGTAATGAGGGGAAAAGGTAAAAAAGGCTTCGAACCGAAATAATGAAGTGATTTTTTTTAAATAAAAAAATAAATAACTGTTGATTTTTTTCCCATATATTTTCTTAGATTTTATTTTTGTTTAAAATCAACAATGAAAAAATAATGTATCCAGTGAATAAATACCATCTTTTCATTTTTAATTTTTTTTGTTTTTTTTTTTGTTTATTTAAATAAACCGAAACGGGATTCTTTGATTTTTTATTTTTAATTCACGTTGTTTCTTTTTTTTTTTTTTTTTAATTTCTACCTTGTGAATTTTAGTTAGAACCTGTGAAACAGATCGATACAAAGCTACACATAGCACTGAATTATTAAATACATATAGCTGGGTTATGATATCTCTCTCTTACACAATCGTTGATAAAGAAAAATATTTTCTTTACCTGGTTTTTATAAACAATAAAAAACATGAATCGAAGTAAGTTTGATGGCGCAAGTGTGTAAGTGAAGTGACTAAATGTGTAGTGTTCTTTGATGTTTTTTTTAAAATTGAACACTTTCTTTTGTCTTTTTTAGTCTTTTCTTTTATGAGCCAATTTTTAGCTATTAATGAGGATTATGTAGGTTACAAATTTATTTAATTTATGTCATGTCAAGCACAATTTTGACGGGAAGTTAGCAATTTTTTAATTTTTTAATTATAGTTTTTAAAATTTTTTAAAAGTTTAACTTTATTTTTAATTTTTTTAACTTAAGGTCGTAAAAAAACAGTTACTGACTGCAGAAAATTTTAAAACAAAAAAAGCTTTTAATTTCAAAATTGCATTTCATTATTTCTACACTTTCAAAATAATTAAAAAAATATACCTACGTTTATTTATTTAAATGATTTCATGCTACAAAGATTCTAATTATTAAGTCAAAGCAAATTGTTATTTTTTTACACAAAGTAACCAGTGGCGAGCTATATTTGAAAAACAAAACAAAACAAAAAAAAAAAAAACCCACTTTTCCTGATTCTGGTCAGTGATATAACCATTTGCAAAATCCGAAAGAATTAATTAGATTTTTTTTTTTTTGCAGCGAAACGCAGAAAAGGGACTTTTAAATTTAAATAAAAATTCCTTGACTTATGTGGAAATGGGAGAAATTTTAATTTTCAAAATGCTCGAAAACTTTCAAATTGTAACAAAGTTTATTTTTATTATTTGTTTAATTTAAAACACATAAGTTTTTTTTTCGTCATTGACTATGCAATATTTTTCACAAAGGCTACTACTTATACACATTTTCACAACAATGGTTTGGTACTTTGGTAACAAATGAAAAATATTGTAATTGATCAGTTTTTAAAGTTTAAAAACCTTTTTGTTTCTTGTTCCAGTTTTTTAAAGTTTAAAAATAAAGTGTATTTAAAACTAAACATCTGCCTTCTCTTCCATACACACAATATGCTTGACAAATAAAAAAAAAAATACTTTCTAAACATCTTTTATTTGCGAACACACCTCATAATTTTTTCGTGTGTTAATATCTAATTTTTTACGTGAGTATTAAAAAAAAGAAAACAGTTGTTAATGTTGCGGAAATATGAGAAGAAACTGAGAATAAAAAATATTTCTTCAGCTTAAAAACTTTTCTTTTATATGTAAAGTAATTACCATTTATTTTCTCAGCAATGTATACATGTGGTGTCTGCACTTTCTTCAATAGTAATCTTGTAAGCATGTGTGTCTGTGAAAATGAAATGAATATGGAGTGTTGAATGCACACTGTGTTACTGTTTTTGTACAGTCTTTTTTATCCACCTTAACCGCCTCCTCCTCTTCCTCTCCCAGTTCCGTGTGGGTGGGTTATGTGAGTGTGAGCCAAGTAATAATTTTATATTGTGTACTCTAAGGTTGTGTGCGTATCTCGTGTTCATGTGCGTCAGACAGTAACTCATGTGTGGGTGTGCCTTTTTAAATGCATACATAGGGCGATATGCGTGTATGAATGAATGTGCGTGCTGTATATGTGTATATATTTCTTTCTCTTTCTCCTTCTGTTTCTCATGAATATGTATGTGAATGTGTCTCTTTGTGTTTCCCCGACTACGTGCTTTTTTACTTGCTTTCTCTCTTTTTTAATGTTTCTTTGTACTAAACTCATAAGGCTCATATTTTATGCGTGCGTATAGTGTGTCTATCTTTTAACCTTGTATGTCTTCTTTGTATAGCTTTTTTACTGTGTACACGTGAATCGGATTTTATTTTGTGCGTTTACGAGCAATCATTGTGCAAGTGACACAAAAAAATTATACACATGCATACATCGCACATATACTTTCGGTTTTGTTTTTGAAAGCGTACAATAAAAAAAAAACACAAACATTTGGAAGTAAAATTCTTGAACATCTGTTGTGTAAATAAATGCAGTAACCAAACTCTCGTTTTAGTTACTTACATTAAGTGTTACTGTTAAATATTTAAAAAAAAATGGTTATATATCCGCATAAAGAACAACTTAAAGGCTTACTGCTATGGGTTTGAAAACTTTCCACGTGAAATCCAAAGGTGCTTCACAAAGTTAACGTATGAATACACACTTGTGTACATTGTGCAATGTACATTACATTTTAATATTTTATGCACAATGCATTGTAATCACTGATAATTTTTAAGCTTAAGTTCGTATAGCAAATAAACAACTGTATTATCATGTAAAAGGCACATATTATCATTTAACACAACTTGTTTATATATGTGTGTGTGTGTGTGTGTGTGTGTGTTAGAGACAACATAACATGCTAGTCTTATATTTTCTTTTGAATTTTTTCATATTTTCTAATTAGACGTTTTATTTCAGAATTATATTCGTATAAAAATTGTCCAAAAGTTGTCCTAGTACTTACGAACGATAGGACAACTTTTGGACAATTGTTATACAAATATAATTCTGAAATAAAGTCTAATCAGAAAATATGAAAAAATTAAAATATATATGTTGTCGCTATCATTTAACACAACTTGTTTAAAAGAAAAGGTGCTGCCAAAATATACGTACTTTATATATAATATATAAAGTACGTATATATACTTTTCTATTTAATCTCCTTAGATGTACCTTTTACACGATAGTTCGTATATGTTAGCAATTGATTTGCACAAATGCAGATGTATTCTTTTAAATACATCACCATGTATAAATATATATATACATATGCATATTACTGTACTGTATATATTAGTGTCTGTCCCTGTTTCATAACAACATATATTTTTGTATGCACCTGTTTTGTGTGTTTCTCATGTATCTATGCATATATCATTTATGCATATGAATGTCCTGGCTGCTTCTTTTGTGTGTATTTTTTGAGTGTTTTTCCCTTTGTGTCATATTTGATTTGTTGGGTTGTTTCAAATAGAAAATCTACATTGCTTACTTGCCTTTTCTAGATAAAACTTATCCATATTTTCACATTCTCATATATTATGCATACAGTGTAATGCTGCAAGAGTGTGTGTGTACTTTGCTGCTGTCTCTTCCATGTGGTTTTATTTTTACTTGTGCCCTGTATTGGCAAATTTTCAACCCGCCTGCAAGAATGCAATGTTGAAAATGCTTGCACTTCTTACCTCTAACAACGGGTTTTATACATCCCCACACTTGTGTGTTTAAGATATAATTTTCTTCTGAAATCCACTTGTACAGTGTGTGCAGAAATACCTCCTACATAATGATAAGACATTAGCTAGATGAAGACACCATTGCCACTAATGTCTTACCATTATGTGGGAGGTATTTTTGATCCTCCCTGTATAAAATTGTTGATTGATTTGTTTTTTATGGTTTATCAGCCTTTTGTGTGTTATTCAAAGTTAGAAATTATTTTTAGAATGTAAGAATTTGTTTTTTGTTTTTAGATAATGATTTTACTTATAAAGTCCTATTAACTCATAGCTGGGGGTGAAGAGGTAGATTCATATATTTCCTAAAAGTATTTGCCTGTAACTGAATATAATAAGCCTGACTAGAATTGGAACTTGGAACTTGGCTCTTCAATTCCAAGCTTATAGCATCTGGTATGTGTGTGTGTCACTGTAAACATTATTTTTAATGGATACTCATATTTGAGTAGGCACTTTGTTTACTTATTAAACAGTGTATTAATTTATTTTCACCTGCCGGCCTAAATGTTTGAGAAATCTTATTAAAGAAAAATTTGTGCCCTTCAGCAGGAACTGAACCTGCATCCCTCAGCCACTGTTTAGCCCATCATGCCTTACTGGTTGGCCACAAAGAAACAAACTGTTAGGTAAAGTCAATTTCCTGCTTTTCAAGTAAAACTTCTTCTGTCATAGATATCTCAAATTTTTTTCATATCTGCACATATTTTTGTATCCAAACATAAACAAAGTGAATTTATTTAGAATGGATTTTTATTAATCCAACAGATTTGTATCACTTTAAATGTTATTTTTAGTGGGCATTTGAGTAGGTGCTTCATTTATTTATTAAACAGTGTATTTATTTTCACCTATTAACCCCTGAATATTTGAAAATTCTTATTAAAGAAAACATTGTGCCTTTTGGCAGGAATCTAACCTGTGTCTCTCAGAGAAAAAGGAAACCACCCTTTAGCTGAGTATTATTTACTGCTTGGCTATGATGAAACAGATGGTCAAGGGAAATTTCTCCTGAAAAAGCATGAAATTGACTTTTTCTCTGGCATGAAAAAGGGATTAAACTAGAAATGAAAATCAGAGTCTACAAAGCTGTTGTCTTCACTGCCCTTTCAAATGGATCCCAGTCTTAGACCCTATATTGCACAAATGTAAATCAGCTGGTTGTTTCCCACAAGAGCTACCTTCATTTAATCTGTTGATTTGCACTCAAAGACAAGCTCTTAATTGCTGATCTGTTAGCAAAGTGCAAAAAATGGAGGTAGTGATACTTTTCTGATGTGATTTCTATTGTGATGGACTGGTCATGTTATCAAAGTACCAAAATTTGTCATGCCCAGCTAACTACACAGTGGCAAAAAAACATAGGCAGGCAATGGCTCAGGTACAAACACAAGATGAAGAGCTGTTTTGAAGTTATTGGGGTACCATGTAAGACCTTTTGAACAGATGGCTCTGGACTAAAAAGAGTGGAGAGTATGCTGTCACAAAGACATTAAAGAATTCAAGTTTAGACACCTCCACTGTCTAAAGGAAACAAAAGTGAGGGCTAGACAATCAGCATTAAGACAAGCAGCCTGGGGAACTGTGTTCGAATTCCAGTTGAATTCCTTACATTCACTTACACGCAAATACCCTTGGGAAAGGTATTAATCCGTCTCTTCCCTCCAGTTATGGGTTAAATAATAGGACAGATTGGGTTCTATAGCCTTGGTCGGCAACCAGTCTACTGCAGAAAGCAATGGCAACCTACTGCGGGATAATCTTCTGCCCAGTCAGTCATGTCTCTTTCGAGACATGATCGCCCAAGCGTGTATCACGTATGGCACTTAACTGACTGACTGACTTTTTATCACATAAAATTTAGTGAGGCATGAGCAAAATTTAATTCTGAAAATGTGGCTCAGAGAAGCATTGATCTAATTGGTAGCAGTCATATATCCATTTTTCACTACCCATGAGAATTTTTTAAAATATATAATGTTTAAATACAATTCTATTGTTTTTTTTTTCTTTTTGTAAATTTACAACATTAAAGCAACTAACATAATGATTTTAATATTTGATTTGCATGTTTGAGTATCTCTCATGTTATATAACATTGATTATTTTTTAGCAATGGGCAGTTATTTTTGTCCCTACAGTTATATTCCTTATTAATGATTTTGTTTTGTACATTACTATTTAGGTTTCTGGTGTTTTGTTTCTTGATTGCTATCAACTTCAAGTAGTTTGACTGTAAAGCATTGTTCAGCAAGAAGTGTTAAACACAAAAACTTGCAAACCACTTTTGACATGTTAGACCATCTTCAGTACCTTCTTTATAAACTGCAGAAATCCCATGTTTGAGTTGCGTTACTACTTTTCTTACAATAAAAAAGCATAACATACTAAAATGTTCTGCTTATTTTCTTAAGAGTGGCTTAACAGCCCAATCTTTGCATGACAGCTTCTGAAGGTGTGACAAAGTTGGAATGTGGAATAAAGGTCTGAGATTTCTCTCTACTTTCTGCATTGTATTCTGCTGTGATTGCCTAACTACCAGAGTCAAGACCTGTGTGTTCCAGGTTTGTAGTGCATAAATATATTCTTAATTCAGCACAAAATATGTTTCTCCTAAATAGAATGAATAGAAGGAAATTAAGTTTGAATTTTGTAGAATTGCCTCATTTTAAACATTGTTATTGATACATGCATGTTATTTTTTTTAAATATTAGATTACATATAAGTTCATACTGAACAGTTTCTGTTCAACTAACTTCCCAAGTCTAACTAAATGATCAAACATCTGACTTTTATTTATTTTTTTTAAGGGTTTCCTGGTCAGACTGAGAATAATTCAGCTCCCCATTCATGTGTGAGTGCATACATGTATATATAGATATTTTGTCCATCGGCCTGTGTACCTGAGAAAACTTAATAAAGAAAATGTGCCCTATTAAGTATTTTTGAGTACAGTAGACTGGTTGAGCAAAATAAATAGTTTAAAATAAATAAACCATCTACTTAAATGCAGTTATCCACTAAAAATAATGTTTGATGTAATAAAAATATATCAGATTAAAAAATAAAATCCATTAATTCTTTAGCCCAGAGGTAGAATTGCCGATTGACGCCAATTTGGTCGGGTTTCAATCCTGGGTAAAACAATCGGAGTCTAACCATACTGATGAGCTGTGATACAGCAAAACAGATCTGTCTGCGGATGACATATATATATATTTTAAATTTGTAAATGAGTTATTATGCAACCCAGGATTCTACCTTTTGGTGTCTTCAGGTGATTTACAATAACTGATTTTACCGTTTTTTTTATTTTTTTATGAATGTGCAATTTTCAAAATTAGAAGAAGTTAGAACATTTTCATCCATGATTGTATGATCCTAATAGGTATTTGTTAGTATAGTTAGATTTGGTCATAATTTATTCTTTCATTTAGTAATTCATTTTTGTTTGGAAATAACATAATAGCTAACTTTTCTTCTTGGCACAGTCTACATATTTTACTACTGTTGTAAGGCTTGGCTGTTTTTATTATGCTCCATGTTGTGTCTGGGTCTTTTCCATATTTTAATTTCAATTTCCACACGTGGTTAGCCAATTTTGTACAATTCTTTACATTTTCTAGTTTAAATGTAAACCTATGATTATTCCATCTAGTCTTAAAAGTATTTTTGGTTGATTCCAATAAGTCATGTAAATAACTCTTTGTATTACAAAGTCCTTGAAGTGGGCATTTTTGTCCCTGCAGTTATATTCCTTAATTTTGTTTTGTACATTACTATTTAGGTTTCTGGTGTTTTGTTTCTTTATGTAATTTTCTAAATTACTAGCACAGTTATAACTCAGTTTGATTTTATTATTATTGAAAATTTTGTTTAATTGTGAGCTTTTTTGGAAAGTGTTTATCAATCAGTTTAAAAAATATTTGTCCTCTTTTGGTTTCTACTTGTAAGTTAATGGTGGGTTAAACCAGATAATGTTTTGGTTTCTATTATTGTTTTTTACTAGTCTATTTAGTTGGGGATTGTATTCTAAAATGTTCTTATGGCCAGATTTTCGTCAAACAAAACAATAATATATATATTTTTATTAGATCATTTTTGTTGGTTGACTCTGGTAGTTGGGAATAGAAATTCTGGCCATAAGAACATTTTAGAATATAAATTTACTGTAGATGATCTTGCGATCAAGGTACTCTCTAGACATTTTTGTCATAGTGAATTGTTTTCTCCTTTGGTCAGAGTGGCATTTTTTATATCAGAATTGTAGTCAGTCTTGTGGGCAACTAACATATTTGATGCATTGTTTTGTAAAATGTCTCTTTTGTGTTCATATAATCTTTTATTTAGATTCCTTGAGGTTTTTACTATGTATTTTTTTGTTCCAATTATTATAGACATTTGAGTAAACTCCTCCTTTAGATTTTAGCATATTGTTTTCACTTAATGTTTTTACTATTGACTAAGTCTTTTATTTTTTTAATTGTCGTAGTAACAAATTTTATGTTGAGTTTAGATAGATTTTTTTTAATTATAGATATGGTTGAGTTTCTTGGTAAGATAATATATTTTTTGATTCATTAGATTTGTCAGGAATGTCCGTTTTTCAATTTTGGAATATTTTATGAGCCTTTTGTTTAACATTGAATATAAAATAATCCAGGTACTGAAGAAGTTTGAATGTGTTTTAAATGTATTTCTTTTCTTTATGTAAATATTGAGGGCAGCAAAATCTGAGTGCTCTTATATAGAATTCAATAATTATACTGGATTTCATTTTGATGTTATGATGAGAATAAAAATTTATTAGATCATTTTTGTTGGTTGATTTTCAGTAGACACCAAGTTTTAAAAGTTTTAACACGGTGTAGCTTGATATCTAGGAAGGATAAGGAATTATATTCTTCCATTTCATATGTAAATTCTACTGTATGTGAAATAAAAGACTCATAAAGTATTCCAAAATAGAAAAAGAATCTGAATGAAAATGGCTAGATAAAATAATGTTAAAAATTAAAACATCCTTTATTCGTGGACATGTATAGTTGTACCAACATAACAAATTTAGTTTGAAGTTCTAAAAGACAAAATGCAGCACAAGAAAACTTTTTCACTTTGTCATACAGTTTTCCCCAATATATATATATATATATATATATATATATATATATATATGCATGCATGATTAACATACACATTTACATAAATTTGTATCTTCTTCCTGTGCCATGTCCCTTCAGGATGTAGGTGATCATGGACTTCCATTTGGCCCTGTCTCTTGTCATTCACAATATGTTTCCACTTGTTATCTCTCTCAAACCCCACTCTACCATCTATTTGCTCAAGCCTATCAAATATGTCTCACACTGCTTTCCTTTGTCTCTTTCCTTCTATCCATCTGGTGAGTATTAGATTCTCCAGGCCCTCCTTCTTCATTACATATCCCAGAAACCTCAGCTGTCTCTTCTTGATGTTCTTGAGACATAAAAATTTATATATTGTTGTCTGATACAGCATAATTCTGGGATGATCGCTGAAGTTCATAAAAGAATATTTTGGAAAAGTGAGATCACACTAAATCATAGTGGAAAAAAATTGCAATTTGAATGCAGTGTTACAATTCATCTAGTATTTACTTAGCACCTTGTTTATATAGTAAATTCATAACACAGTCCTTGTACCATCACAATGTATCCAAATTTGCATGAAATTGGGGCGTAATAAAGCAGGATTTTATGCACACAGTTATTTAAAAAAAACATTCCATAAATTTTTGTTATGAATACTTTAGATAAAGTATTTGCAAGAAAAAATGTATGAATAAATTTGCTTACTACCCATGGGATATGAACCCACAACTGCATTACCATCCTGCAAGTACTGTTGAAATATTCAATTTGTTAACCTTATTTTGAAATGTATTTTACTGAATTTGTATATTTATACATGTGCAGGTATCAATTATATGTATGTCTGCATTAATGCTGTTTGGTTGTACTTTTTATTAAGATGTTTACTTGTTGAAACAATAAGAATTAAGTAAGTACTATGTATTTTAAAAAAATTAATTTAAAAATATTAGCTTATATCAAGTTATTCATAAGAAATATTACACTCTGAAATCAAGTTTGTCTGTTGATACAATTACTGTACACTATAATATTTAGGATAATCTGTGCCTAGAAATCATGAAATCAGTTGTAGTTTTTCAATAATTTTTAGATAAACATTACATCTGAGTGATTGAATAATTTTCTATGATTTATCAACCTTTTGCAGGTTATTAAAAACCAGAAAATACTTTTATATTTTAAGAAGTTTTTATAGGGGTTGGAGAAATGATAATGGTTTAGTTATACAAGTCTTATAAGGTATTCGTCTCTATTGTTTATTTTTCTTATCTTGCTATTTCTAAGGGTTTTTGTTTGGCTTATATTAATTTGACTGCTGATTTCGTAAGGTTGCCAGAGAGAGAAAACAAATGTCACAAAGCAGGAAAGAAAGAGTGATAGCTTATTGGCAGTATGTCCATTTAGTATGATGAGGGTTAGAAGTGAATACATGAGAACTTAACATCCCCACACCCAACAGAGAAAAACATGTCAATTTTGTTCTTCTGGCTGGTGTATGGTCAGATATGTGATAGTGCATCTACACATCTATTTGCTATGCCTTTAATATTCTCAATCCTTGAATTGTATTCTTATACTAAACTTCATCCTAAAAATCAGTAAAAACTAATGGGCTGTGGTCCATATAGATAATATTAGGTGATTGCGATATTGCTACATAAATTTCGGAATTTTGTAAACTGGATACTAGCATGGGAACTTTTTCCCCTGTTGTGAAATAGGTTGATTTTTTTAAAATTTCTGAAAATAATACTTAGCTGGGTGTATATTATTCCAATCATCTACTTATAACAATGCCACCCCAATTCCTTGGTTGCTTACATCAACAGCAATAGCAAAAAACTGATAAAAATCTGGAGCTTTAAGGACTGGATTTGTACTTCACAAATTCTTGATTTTATCAAATGTTTCCTGACATTTTGTTGTATTGTGGAGGCGGATACAATATACAGAAACAGTGTGCTGAGGTATTATTCAGCACAATATCCAGTGCTAAACGGATAAACACAGAACAGTACAATAGTTACAATGACAGACAAGACAGAACATACAACACAGAGAAGAGGAGTTTAGATCACAATAGTCACCAAAATAATCAGTCAATTTTGTCATTGAGAGTACTGCAGGGGTGTCAGCCACTCTACAATACATTTCAAAGTCCATATAAACTTACCATTCTTCCTTAACAGATCAGTGAGAAGAGAATAAATATCAGAAAAATTCTGACAAAATCTACAGTAATAACCTGCCATGACTTTGTAAACTTTTCACATTCTCGGTGATTGGATATCTCATAATATCTTGGACCTTAGCATCTGTTGGAGAGACTCTTCCATGCCCTATAATATGTCCTATGTTATTTTCACCAAACAAAAATCACTTTTTACTAAATTAATAGTAAGATTCACCAATCTAAGCCTTTCAAAAACTTTTCACAATGTCAAGAGGTGATCTTCCCAAGTATCACTATGTATCATTGTGTTGTCGATATATGTGACAACTGCCTGTATATCATTTAAGCATTGGTTTATTAGTTTTACAAATGTCACCAGCAAATTTGTCATACCAGAAAGCATAACACAATATTCATAGATCTTACTGCGGGTTATAAAGGCTGATATTTTTTTGCCTTTTCAGTTAATGGTACCACAGAATAACCTTTTAAAAGGTCACATTTTTTAATATATTTAGTTTTACCAATTTTGTTTACGCAATCATTCATACATGGAACGGGATTGGAACCTGTTTTGGTAAGTTTATTTACTTTTCAATAATCCATACAAAATCTCATTGACCCATCTGGTTTTTCTATCACTACACATAGTGAAGCCCATTCACTCTGGCTGGGTTTAATAATCTCTTTTCTTGACATATATTGTTTTTTTTTCTAGAAACTTTGTTTTCTGTGGATTCATCTAATATGTTGTTTTATTGGCTTAGAGTTTCCCACATCCATGTTGTGAGTTGCCATAGTTGTCTGACTAGGTATGACAGAAAATAAACACTTATATTCTGAGATAAGGGCAGTTAACCAATCTTTCTTGATAGTAGGTAAGTGTACTAATTTGCCATTTAGGTTGGCTAGTATCTCAGTGTTTTTAAGTTTATAGGAAGGATCCTGATCTCTCTTTTTGCATAGCTAACATGATATATCATTTATTCTTCTGAAACAGGGTTTAATTATGTTTACACAACATTCTTGTGTTTTCTTCTTATGATCAAACATATTCACTATATAAATGAGGTTATTTATCCTTTGCTTCATTATGTATGGGCCTTGGAAACTTAACTTTAAAGGAGTGGTTATTTGTCAGAAGTAAAATTAAAACTTTGTCAATTATCTTGAATTTTTGCTCCACAGTTTTCCTATCATATTGCCCCTTCATTTTAACTTGAACATTTTCAAAGTGCTCCTGAGCTAACACATTCATTTCAGATATTCGCTTTCTAAATCACTCTACATAATCTAACAAGTATTCTCTGCTTGGGTCTTCCTGTAACCACTTTTCCTTTATTAATTATAGTAGACCTTGTACCAAATGTGAAAATATAAGTTCAAATGAGCTGAATCCTAGGAATTCTTGCACTGATTCACAAACTATGAGCATTAAGAACAAAATTTCTTCATCCTATTCTTTCTGGTGAGTTAAGCAGTAGGTTCTCATCTTAAATTTTTCCAGAGTTCTCTGTGATTTCAGATGGTAAGCACTTGCTTTTTATAGAAGTAATATTTAATTGCTTTGTAACTTGCTGAAACAGCTTTGATATAAAATTCAAACCTTGGTCCAATTGGATTACCTTAGGTAGATCCACCCTGGTAAAGAAATAATTGAGATTTTACTACCTTTTTGTCTGAAATATTCTTTGGGAAATCTTGATTATGCACACATTATAGTCAATAAGTATTTGTTCCCTCATTTTGTTCTGGGTAGTGGTCCACACAGTCTATAATTATCTGACTAAACGGTTCTTCAAAAATCGGAATAGGGTGTAAGGGTGTGCTTGGGATTTTCTCATTTGGCTTTCCTGCCATTTGACATATGCAATACATTTTACAAAATTTCACTACATCTTATATAACTCCAGGCCAGTAAAAGTGTCTGGTCTGAAAATTCTTTTTTTGTTAATTCCTAAGTGACTTGCTAATGGAATTTCATGAGCTGTTCTCAGAATGCTGTGTCTATAAGCCCTTGGGACTACTATTTGTTCATTAATTGCCCACTCTTCGGAATTTTGGATTCAAGTTGGCTTCCACCTCCTTATTAGTATTCCATCTTTAATAAAATTATCAATATTATCCCCTGTCTGGCTTGATTAAGAAGTTGTGTTAGTTCAGAGTTGGACTGTTGCTTAGTAATTAGATTCTTTTTCGACGTTGTGGTATCTGAGGCAGGCTCATCACTACCAATGCCCTCTCCCATTTTCATTTTTGCTCAACCTAAGTGAACTAATATTATGGTTCAAAAATATCTGAGATAATTCTATTGGCTTGTCTTCCGCTTTCTTACTATTTTTTGCCCTTGTTTATATGCAAGTTACTGCAGACAAAGTTATGTTAGTTGTTTTAAATTTCTTTTCTGAACCTGTTTTTCTTAAATAGTCTGGTTTTCTTGGTTTGGTAGGGAAAGATGTTATCACTTTCTTACCCACTAACTCATTTCCCAATAACATTGATACACCGTTCATAGGAAGTTTGCTTATCACACCCATGGCTATTGATCCTGATATGAAGTTTGATTCTATGTTAACCATATGTAGAGGGATACTTACAGGTTTGTTGCTAGTTCCTCTGATATTAATTTGTTTATTGATAGCTGACCTCTGTCCTCTTGACAAACCTCTTTGTAACAGGATAGATTGCGAAGCACTCTTATCTCTTAAGATTTGAATAGGTATTTTCCTTGTGAAATCACTCACCAAGGAAATTTGCTCTTCAAATATGAATTGTCGATATATGTCTGTTATTTTGTTTGCAGATATTACTCCCTATGGTTCATTGTGCATTAAGTCATGGAATTCCCTGTTCTGCCAGGTCCAGCAGTTTATTGCACTGTGCCATGTCTTCTGACAGTAATGGTATAACATTGGTTTTCTTTCCCACTCATTTATTGGTCTGTTGTTAACTTTTGGTAAGTTCCCACTTTTTTCATAAGTTACATTTTTCAATTTATTAGGAGTCTTGACGTTAGTTAGGTTTAATTACTTTCCCTCTGTGAGTCATGGCATATTCATCCACTAACACTGCTAACTTGTAAGCAGTTTCTGTCTTCCTTTTGCTTATATGAATTTTAACCTCTTCTGATATACAATTTTTGAATTCCTCAACTAATATTAATTGTTTCAATTTTTCATATTCATTTTCAATATTTTTTGTCATATTCCAATGGTCAAAATAATTTTGTTTTTGTCTTAAAAACTCAAGATAAGTTTGGGCTTCAATTTTTAAAGTTTTTTTCCTAAAGTTTTGGTAATATGTCTCTGGAACAAGTCCATAACTCTTGAGAATAGCTGATTTTACTATGTTGTCTGGGCTTTTCCACATTTATAACAACATTGGCCATGTATTTCTTGGCCAGTTCAAATTTACTGCTGTCTTTTCAAAGTTCAAGAAGTAATTGTCTATTTCATCTTCCTGGAATTTAACCACAAGCCTAATTTGTTTGGTTAGGTTGAATTCTTGGTGCCTTGCCTCATTACTTTGACTATTTATTTTCAATTCCTTAAGTTTGATCTCTTGTTTTATGCTTGGTTTCTCTACTTCTGTTTCAGTGACTATTCTAGTTCAATTTGTGTCTGGGAAATTTCCTGTGTGTTACACTTGATACTTCTTCCTCGAATATGTTATTTTTTACCATAAGCTTTGCTATTATCCTAACTAGGTTTGTCTAATGTCTGTCCTATTTCCCTATCTCTAATACTTCATCTTTTTTCAATTTATTTAGCTGGTCTACAGATAGTTCTCTTAGAAAAGTTTCTATGACCGCCATTTTATTAGATTGCTTGTCCGTCTCTATTGGCCTCCTTGTGTATCTTTGCTCTGAGAGATTCTTGACACATGCCCCAAATTTATGTTGTAACCAAATTGCCACAGCATAAATTATGAAAATCAAGAGGTATGGCCAAGGTTTCCACTCCAGTGGTGGATGGTTCTCTTGCAAGGATGAGGAAATTAAGCAAGAGAGATAAACAGCAAAAGCTGGAATTATAATTTAACAAAATTTTATATAAAACAACAATGATACTAGGAAACATGTCTGTGTGGAAAGGTGTGTGCAATGCATGGAATATGAGAATAAAAAACACTTAACTTTTTTCCAGAGTATAAAATAAAAAATATACACTTTTTTCTTTTACTTCTCTCTCTTTTTTTAAAATTTTACTTTTTTTTCCCCTTTAATTCAGTTCTTTATTTTCTTTTCAAAATTGCAAGCATCTGTTGCTAAATACTATTCGTTTTCTTTTTGCAATTTTGACAGCATAAAAGTTTTTTTTTTTTCATTCATAATGATTTAAAATTGAGTTGACTGATGCTTTCTCAGTTTTTCTTAACTGGAAGAATTACACATGCCCTTGTATTTGGGGATTAATACAGTAATTCACCATTGCTTTTTTGGTTTGTGACTAGTCAATCAAGTAAATGTCTGTATGTGGCATGGGATTAATGTTAGTGAGTTGGATGCAATTTTCGGTTTCTTCATAAAGCAATCTTCTCATGTTGATAACATAAGAAGTAGTGTTTATTCCTCCAAGTTCACTGTCCAACTATTTCTCGAGCATTTTTCACTTTTCAACCTTTCTTACTGGGTCAGTTGACTCCACACATATTTGACTATTCTATTTCTAAGGGTCATTATCTGGCTTATGTTCATTTGATTGCTGATTTCATAAAGTCACCAGAGAGAGAAAACAAATGTCATAGAGAGGGAATGTTTACCTACTCCCCCACTAGAGTGAGTTTTGACACAAGGTCAGTTTTTAAAATGGGGAACACTAGCGCGAACACTCGGTTCAAAGTTCAAATATTACCCAGCTATCGTTGACGCAGCAACTGGGTACAAAACATGTCATAGAGAGGGAAAGAAAGAGTGCTAGTTTATTGATAGTATGTCTGTTTAGGTTTTGAAATGAATATTTGAGAGCATAACTTTTTTTATGGTTTATCAACCCTTTGTTGGTTATTTAAAGCTAAAAAATACTTCTGATTGTAGGAGTTTGTTTTTATTTTTATCATTTCATCTCAAGCAATGTGATAATGCTATTAACATACAAGGGGTTATTGGGAGCGAAAGAGAATGAGAAAACATTTGTAAGAAGAAAGGACAACAAAAGAACAGGATTCGAGAAAAACAGCAGATTGTGATTGACGTTGTTTCCTGTTTAGGATAGTGTTTCTGGTTCCTTCTAAAGTCTTCTCATTCTTTTACTCCAAATAGACCTTGCATCTTATTGGCATTATTGTCTTGCTTAGAGTGAATTGATTAAACTATATATAATATATTTTATTACTTAAAAGTTATTTTGATGGCTACCTGTATTTGAGTAGATGATACATTTATTAATTAAACAGCATATTTATATATTTTCATCTACCAGCTTGAAGATTCAACCCAACAGACGAAAATAAATATTCTGCTTAATAAATAAATGGAGTATCCACTAAAAATAATATTTAAATAATAAAATCTGTTTAATTAATAAATAAAAATCCATCATTTCTTTAGAATATATATGCCTGTGTGTGAATTGTTTTTATATTATTTATGAGCATGAAATATGGTATAGTAGTTAGATACGAGGTTATTTTGTAATTTTCAGTTATTCTATCCATTAGGCCAGTTCTAATGCATAATGATATAATTAAAATAATAATGATGAAAGCTATTTTGTTCTGAATAATACCAAACTTTCCACACCATCTCTATATGTATATAGAATACATTCATGTATGGTTCTGGAAAATGATATACAGAGCTACTGGAGAATGATTTGGAATTGGCATGTTCACTGCAAATGAAAAGCACAAAATTTATTTTTGTTTGCATAACATCAAATATGAGTGACTTCACAGGTGTTTGCATAAAATATAACAATGGTAATGATCAGGCTTGTTTAATCTATATGCCTAATACATTATTCAAGTATTTAATATTAATGCTATGATAAAATATTAGCTAGTGGATATCTTTATTACTGGTTAATAAATTCTATTTTTTTACGTCTTGTTCTCTCAGGACATAAGCGATTGTGGCTCTCCACAACTTTGTAACTCTTAGTAAATAAATCTTTTGAAAATAAATTTTTCAAATAATGATTTTTTTCTTTCATAATCCAAAAGCCTACAATCTAAAAAAATGCTAAAATATTTTAGTTTTATTGCTGTTTATATTTTCTGTTTGAGGGTATAACCTTCTTATAAGTGCCATGTTCTTTCAGAATGTTGGCGATCATGTCTCTCCACAGTTTCCTGTCCTTCATAGCTCTTAATAAATTTTGTCTTTTTGCTATCTTTCCTAATATGACATCCATTAACACAAGCTGATTAGGTAGGTTATTTGCTGCTTATATGTCCTGTGAGTTTCAGATACTCCAAACCCTCTTTTTTCATATCCAAGAAATTTAAATTATCTTTTTCTGATTCTAAGTTAATAAACACCAATTCTCTATATTGTACAAACTCAAATTTAGATATAAAAAACAAAAAAGCATTAAACAGTGGGTATGATTTTTCTCACTTCCAATATTCTAAATGTTTCATCCCAAAACAAATGAATATTAAGAAGCACCAAATCTGGAATATATGGTGGCTGTAAGCATTCAGTAAAGATCAATGGGTATAATTTTTTTTTTTTTTTTTTGTATGGAGGAATTCAATGATATCCTTCTGTTTTGTATGCATTTCATGTCAGATGTCATTTTTCCAGACTGCTGCTAAGCTGATATCTGCAACAAGACAAAAAATTATAAATTATTGATGGGAATTAACCTACCACCAAACATCCATCACTGATATTCCGGGTTCATATAATAAGCATCTATCTATCTATCTATCTATCTATCTATCTATCTATGTGTGTAGGCATGTGTGTGTGAATAAAAGTGGACACTGAAATCAACACCACATGGCAACAGTCTATTCCATGCTGAATGCAATGTTCAGATTTGTTTGCTTTGCAAGATCCGCCACCTAAAAATAACTGTGGACTGTTATTGAGATAGCACAAGTTACCTTCTCTCCAGAAGGCTTTTGACCACTCATGCGATCAGTACCACATCAGATTGTGCATTTCATCTGAATGAGGACACTATTATGATGTTCTCACTCATCAGGGCTGGCAAGTGAAAACATTAAAGTGGTGTCCTTTCGAAACTTCAAAGTCAGCATGAATCTGCTCAGTTAAAATGACAAACTCTTTGTGTTTATCAATGCTCTACCTTCACTCCGATATTGAGCACTTTACAATAAAAAAAACTTGCTTACCAAAATACATTTTACCAGTAAAATCACTGAAAAAACAAGACTGGCACTAAATATTATCACAATTAAACACACATACACAGCGCAGCCAAAGTAACACTCTTTTGTAGTAGGGGGAGTGGATAGGACAACATGGAGCACTATCATGATTGGGAGACCATTATGATCACCAGGCCTAACACCACTAGACTTTTTCTTTTGGAGAATTGGAGTAGATAGACTAAACTATCACCTGGTTCACACTCCACCTACATCTATTGAACAGGTGAAGAGGCTCATCCCTTGTATCCCTTGTTCCCTGTTTAGGATGTAGTTTCCGGCTTTCTCTTTTCAAATATTTTCACTCTTATGTAGCCCCC
The DNA here is from genome assembly GCA_037127315.1 of Ascarosepion bandense. Classification (NCBI taxonomy): domain Eukaryota; kingdom Metazoa; phylum Mollusca; class Cephalopoda; order Sepiida; family Sepiidae; genus Ascarosepion; species Ascarosepion bandense. The sequence goes on along the minus strand of JBBBDQ010029148.1, from coordinate 1,840,307 downwards.
TGCACATCAGTGGCGTTACCGACTTGCTTGGGGTGATATGATTTTAAAAAAAATAAATGTACTGAAAAATTTAAATTACAGACTAAAACTGAAAACAGTTCATGAATTAAAACAAGCACTTTCTGATTAATTTTCTGAAATTTATGTAGGCACTCGACAAGAATGGTGAAGCCCGAACCGTTGCCTTGGATATCTCCAAAGCATTCGACAGGGTCTGGCATGCTGGCCTCTTGTGCAAACTGCGGAGCTATGGGATAACTGGACATCTGTTTGACCTCATCCAGTCCTTCCTCTCTAACCGCACATTAAAGGTGGTATTAAATGGGCATGCCTCCCAAAACTACCAGACGAACGCGGGCGTCCCTCAAGGTTCTATCCTAGGTCCCACGCTATTTCTGATCTACATTAATGATCTCCCCGCCACCATTAGATCCCAAGTTGGCATGTATGCCGACGACACAACAATCTACTCCCGCATCGATCAGAAACCAGGTCTGGACGACAAAGTGAACCTCGCTGCCGCACTTGAAAGGGACCTCCAATCCGTAGTGACCTGGGGTAGGAAATGGTTGGTAAATTTCAATGCCTCCAAAACAAAGCTGTTGTCAACTAACCACCATAGACAATCGCATCTACCTCCCATTAGCATGGGACAGGCTAGCCTCCCAGAGAGTAAAATACTACGCCTCCTTGGCCTTACACTTTCGGCGGACCTCAAATGGAATGACTACATTGAATCCATTGCCAAATCTGCTGCTATGAAAGTCGGCTCTCTGTGCAGGGCCCGGAAATTTTTCCCTCCTGAAACTATTCTGCACATATACAAATCTACCATCCGCCCGTGTATTGAATATTGCTGCCATATCTGGTCGGGTGCCCCTGATGCTCTCCTTGGGCTTCTTGACAAAATACAAAGGAGGATCTGTAACGTGGTTGATACTGACTTGGCAGACCGGCTGCAGCCGCTCTCACACCGGCGTGATGTAGCTTCCCTGTGCCTCTTCTACAAGTACTTTCATGGCTTCTGCTCCGATGAGCTTAGATCACTGGTGCCGCCTAAGCACGAATTTACACGAGATACTAGATTAGCAACTAGGTCCCACCCTTTTACAGTTAAACAAATAAGATGTAACCGTAAATTCTACTCCAACAGCTTCTTTTCTCGCGTTTCCCGCCTGTGGAATTCCCTTCCACAAGTCTGCTTTCCCGACAGTTACAATCTCCAGGTGTTTAAATGTAGGGTCAATAGACACCTCCTATCACACTAACTCCCAACTATTCTCACAACACTCTCATCTACCCAACCCTCATTCTCGGTATCCTCACTCGCCTATCACCCACCCTCTGTTATTTCCTATATTTAACCAGCCTTTCTCCACTCTACGTAGCCCCCTGCACAGTAGTGGCAGTGACATGCCTTGCTCGGGGTGAAACGCTTATAAAAAAAAAAAAAAAAAAAAAAATGTGTCAAATGGTTTGTAGATAAATTGTTGATAGTGTTCAACATTGAACTTTGAACATGTTAAATAGTTTGTTAACCATAGCAAATCATGTTGTTTTGATGTGACTATAATTATAGATTTTTTTAAACTGCAATTTATTTTAATGTAAATAAATGAAAAATTTGTTTTGTTGCATCCTCTGTGTGTGTGTGTGTGTGTGGTGCGATTGGTAAATTGTCGCTATAATTATATTTTTTATTCCTCACATGTATGTTGTTTGGTTTTTATTTTATCAACTGCACAACATAGTAGGGTCAGTTGGGTACTATCTATGAGAAAAAGAGCACCACGACAATTCACTTTGCTAGAAATTTGGGAATGCTGTACTGCTTGGAATTTGCCCCAAGAGCTCCAATAAGAACATTTCAGAGTTTTTAGTTGTCAATCTCAGGACAGTGCAGAGGATTCAGAAAAAATGTTAGATGAGTCTAATGGTGATTACGAAGGTGTTTGGAGTGATCACTGGTGATGGCAACGTTAAGCTTCCATTCATCTCCCCACACAACCTCAGACTCAATACTGAGGCTTATATCAATTGCTTTGAGGAGGTAGTGCTGCCCTGAGTTAGGAGGGTGACTTCTGAAAGACCTTATATCTGGTAACAGGACTCTACACCATGCCACACAAGCAGGAGAATCCAGTCATAGCTGTCAGACAATTTCTGCAATCCCATCACCCCCTTACATCTGACCACCTAAATCTCCAGACTGCAACCACCTTGATTATTATGTGTGTAGTGCAGTTGAGCAAGAGACCAACAAAACTTGTAGCAACAAAGATTAGGGCAGTATTCATTAACTTAAACAAGGAGACTATACAGAAGAGTTGCAGGAGATTTCAAAGTTGTCTGGAGGCTGTAGTTGAAGCCAATAGCGATTTTAGACACTAAATTTACTCTTTAGTATTTCAAGATATTTTTGTGCTATTTTTGTAAATATTTAAAATGAGATGTCAGTGTTATTTTCATTTTTGCATAATTTAGACAATTTATCCATAACAAGCTTATAAATATATATGTATATATATATAATGTGTGTGTGTGTTTAAGGCAGCAAATTTTCTTTTAGACATGTCAGAGTAAATAAATTGCAAACCTTGTGTCTGCTTACTTTTAATAAAATCCATTCATATTCACAATAATCTTTCACATATTATAATTGAAAGATGTAAGAAATTAGCTGTAACTTTGGACAAATGATTTTATTATTCATTTCTTGTTGTTCCCAAGTACTTTCAATCTCCGTCTGAGATCATCTTCAGGGGTGTGAGTTGTGGTAACAAAAAATAATTGCAAAACTGTGTTGCTAATATATATATATATATATATATATCTTGCCTACAGAATTTTGTAGGCCACATTCAAAAGGTATGCCATATACTATGTCAGCATCAAAATATTTATAGAAAAGGTACAGGGAAGGAAGGTACATTAATTTTATAATGAGAGTAACTGAAGCTGAGATGCTAGGTCAGGACCAATAACAATATATGATTATAGTAAAAAAATGTTGAAAGCACCTATTACTATTTGATCATTAGAGTAAATGCAGTGTCAAGTCTAGTCAGTACTTAGATGAGGGACCACTTGTAAACATCCTATGTTGTCAGCAATGGTCATATCATGGTGATATTATTTGGGCATTAATAATACCACCAGTGACTTGAATCATATGCAACACTGAGAGTCTTCTATTATCTTGCCAATAGATAAAGGCTCTCTGATGCTGACAGTTCACAGTGTTGTACAATTTATGTATGACTTTAAACAATTACTTGGCTACCATCAAGTTTCTGATGGTGGGTCTGTAACCATGTAGTCCGCCACAGCCAGTTTGGTGATTATCCTCATGCAGCAAGTGGTCTACCATTATATATACACAGAAAGCATACACAAAAATTCATAGTATTATTTTTCTGAAAACTAAAAATTTAATCCACAATTGAAAACTGGTTTTTGATAGAAACTTTTGCACATACCTAAATGAATGAGACAAAAATAAAGGTAAATGTATACAATCCATGTGTCTGAATATCTTATTATTCAAATGTGAATTTATTCTATAAAAATGGCAAATCTAAGATGTCATATCTGACAGTATTTTGCATACATTAGTCATTTATATGTAAATTTTTCCTGCTTGTTATCTTGTCGCTTTATCAATTTTATGAATAAATGTTTGTCCTTTGGAGAAAGATTATTTTAACAGGTTTATTGTTCTCTACAGAATTTTATGTTGGGAATTATGTCATTTCTTCATGTTAATCTTGTTTTTGGGAACAGTAACAAACTATTCTCAAATGCCCATCTATACTCAATGATGTGGTTTTTATAGACTTACAAACACAAACATACCCTACTTTTTTTACTTTATACCATTGATGTGGTTTTCATAAACTTACAAGAATATCCTCCTATTTCTATCACTGATGTAGCTTTCATGCTCCACATTTTGAACATGCCCCATATTTTATCTTTCTACCAACAAAAATAAGCTCAGTTATATAATCTGCTATTTCAAAGCTTGATACTAATTCATCTGTTGATGTTGCTCTTCATATTTATTGAGTTAACTTATTCAATATCTGGCACTTAATTTTTTAATTCTAAAGCAGCTGCCCTCATGTTGCACTCTAACACCGCTTAGTTTTGTCAGGTTAAAGCTGACAGGTGATACATTTTCCCTAAATATAATATGCAACATACAAACTCAGTGGGTGTGAATTTCTTGAGCTATTTTTCATGCATCTGCTGATTTTAAATGATTTAGTGTTTTTTTGTTTGTTTGTTTTTTTTGTCACAAAGACTAGAAAGCTTAACACATTAAGAGTGAAATAGTCTTAAAAACATTTCATTATAATTATTTATGCCTTTCAGCTGCTTTTTATTATTGTCTGAAAATGTTTTTTTAATCAAATTTTATATTTCTTTTGTGAAGTTAATTAACTTTCTTGTGAAATTCTACAAGATATTGGTGCTACTTTCCATTAATATAATTTAATATTGTTTGAGTAATTTCAATTAACCACTTTTATTATTTATTATTTAATTATTGTTAGCTACTTTAATTTTTTATTAGTTTTAAGTGATGTTATTTTTTTTTATAAAAGTTAGGAAAATTAAAATAAATGACAAAGTGGAAAATTGGAAAAACTTTCTGTGTGACACATTTCATCCTTTATGACTAAAGCAATATTTACAGGCACATTATTTAAAATGTTTTTTTTATTTTTTTATTGATTCATTTTCTGTGGCTTATCAACTTTTTGAAGAGTACTTAAAGCTAGAAAATATTTTTAAATTTTAAGAATTTTATTTTTTATTTTTTTGAGATAACAATGCAAGTAATACAAGTTTTACTAATTAACCTATAACTGGGGGAATAAGAGGTTAAATATGTGCTTGGGTATTTAGTCTAGCCAATTTATTTTAGGTACCTCCACTCATTTTCAATACCTAAGTTTTAAATTGAATTTTTTAAAATAAAAATATTTTCTTGAAGCTTTAATTTTAGCTTTAATTGAAGGCTAAAGGATTAAATTTACAATTTTCAGTCAGCAAAATACCCTTGTGTATTTCAAACATAACCTATTGGCATCTAAAATTTTTGTGATTTTAAAAAAAAATTTTTTTTTTCAGTTTTTTTACTATTTTTGAGCAATTAACACATTTGTAAACAAAAATTAATTCTTGGTTTGAAAAATCTTGCAAAAATAAAATACACATCTGTGACACTTTTTTTGTGAAAATTAGCAAATTTAAAGTTAAATTAATCTGGTTTACACAAGTATTACTTGTTTATAGCATGAAATTTAGAATAAAAGTATTTCTTAATCATGAAGGTGACAAGTGATGGATGTGTGAAGTAAATGATTACAGAGAGATGATGTGTGAAGTGATTGTTGACAGCTAAGTATGGTTGACCAGAATAGACATAATTGTCCAAATTTTTTCCTGTAAGGGGAAGAAACTGTGAAACACATGATCTTTTAATCTAAGTCAGAAAATACCATACTAAAAAAAACTTCAAATACACAAAAAAAATTTAAAATTATTTTAAAAATACAATGACTCAATGATGCGTATTAAACTTTTCAAATTTCAGTTAGTAAATATAGTCTTCACTTATTAACTTAATAACCTAAACCCGACAAGGCTTTGTAGAATTTTTTTAAAAAAATTGAAAAATTTTATAAATTATTATGATTAAAAAAAGAAAAAAATAATTTTTTTAAATTTCATTATTCATCAAAAATTTTTTTTTCTTCTATCTATAATGTCTTTAATAATATATTATTTATAAAAGCAATTAAAAGCTTATTTAAGTAAATAATGTTATAGTTTTATTGCATTTTTTATTTTACTATTGGGAGAAGATTTTCAGAAAAAAGGTCAGCTGTTTGAAAAAATAATAGATGATTTACATTCCCCACTGAGTTTTGCATTTAACTAATAAAATAAATTTTTGCTACAAAATTTAATTTCTCGTAATTTCATAAATTTATGGGTGTATGGGGGGGGGGGTAAGAGATATAAAAAAAATTTTTTTACCAAGATTTTCTAAAAATAATAATTTCAAAAATAATTTCATTCATTTGTAAATAAGTTTTGAAAGTTTCATTAAAATTCAACAATTATCTGATTTTTGCAAGAATTTCCAAGTTAATGTGTTTTCCACCAGTAAAAACTGAGTTACGTAATGTTACATTATCAATTGTACACTCTGGTAATGATTTAGTTTCCAGATGACAAGCATGGAATCTTTCCTCCATGAAAAGTCCTCTGACATCCTTGCGCTTTACGAAACTAATCTTAACCCCTCAATCTCCTCTTCGATTCCTGGTTACCTTCCCCTCTTAAGGAAGGACTCTACTGTTCATATGCATGGTTTGGGGGTTCAATGAACACCTTCCTCTAGCTAGGATGACTACTCTCAAATCTCCTCACCACACACATACATGTGTTTCCATCTTTCACTACTAAAATCAGTTAGCTATCTTTTCTTTCTGTACCATTCCCTTTCCTGTCCCAACTGCTTCCTGCTAGACAGTATCTCTGACAATATAGATAAGGCTACTTCCTCCCACCCTTTTGCTAACATATTTGTGTTCAGTGATTTTAATACCTACCATGCCAAGTAGCTGAAAAAATCTGTCACCGATCCTGCCGGCATTCATGCCATGAACTTTACAATTACTCAATCTCTTATGCAAGTTGTGGATTTCCTCATGCGCTTCCCCAGTCTCCCTACAGGACATGCTTCTCTGCTAGATCTCTGCTTCATCTCTGTCCCTGACTCCTGCCAAGCCTTGCAGCTTTGCCCTCTTGGAAACTCTGATCATGCTGTCATTTTCATTAATATTTCTTTCTACTCCTACCAGCAGAATATATTACTGCTACCAAAGAGCAGACTAGGATTTGTTTCACAATTTCCTATGCAACGTTTCTTGGGAAAATGTGTTTAGCCTTCCTGTTGATGACTGTGCCTCTGAGGTCTCTTCTTAAGTGAAAGCTAGCATCGATGCTTTCATCCCGGTCAGGAAGTTTTGACCTAAACCCTATTAATCTCCTTGATTCTTTCTTACCTGCTCTGCTGCCATTTCCCACAGGAATCACTTCTGGCTATATCAAAGCCACGTGTCTGACCACAATAGATTCCTATTTACCTCTGCTTGTAATGAGTGTAAGAGGATCTTAAATAATGCTAAGCTGTGTTTGTTGAGAGAATGAAGCAGTGTATAGCAGCCCACAAATTCAGCTTCAAAGACTATTGGGAGCTCTGTAAATGTGTGCTGAACAACAGAAAATCCTCCATCCCTCCTTTAATCAATAAATTTGAGGCTTTCACAGCTACTGTGGACAAGGCTGAATGCTTTGCTTGCTGATTTTCCTCCAACTCTACATTTGACTCATCTGGAGTATCTGCATCCAACTTCCCTCTTAGAACTGAGGCTCAACTGAGTGATGTTTACATAACTCCCTCTCTGGTCTCTAAGATAATTTCAAAACTTGACCCCCATAAGGCGAGCAGAGGCAACGAAATCACAGTCCTTGTCTTGAAGAAATGTGCCCCTGAACTCTCTGTCCTCTATAATTACTGCCTCTCTGATACCTGTTTTCCTGCCTGCTGGAAGTCTTCTTCTGTGGTTCCTGTGTTTTTAAACACAGGAGAAGCTTTGAACCTCTCTAATTATTGCTCTATCATCCAAAGTGTTTGAGGCTATCATCAATGCTAAAATAGTTTAGCATCTCACTGCCCATAAACTATTCTCAGACAGACAGTATGGTTTCCGCTTTGTCAGGTCTACTGCTGATTTGCTAACAACCACCACTGAGTACATATACCAGGCCCTTGATAAAAACAGTGAAGCTTGAGCTGTTGCCCTGACTATCTCCAAAGTATTTAATAGGGTCTGGCACACCGGCCTTCTGCACAAGCAACAGGGCTATGGTATCACTAAACACTTGCTTAGTTTGATCCAATTATTCCTATCAAACAACATATTGAAGGTCGTCTTAAACAGGTACGCCTCCAGATCCTATCACATGAATACAGATGTCCTCCAGGGCTCCATCTTAGGTCTGAGGCTTTTTTTGATCTTCATCAACGATCTCCCTGATGTGATTAAATCCCAAGTAGGCATTTACACTGACAACACCACCATTTACTCCTGCCTCAGTCAGAAATCTGTCAAGGCAGACAAAGATAACCTCACTGCTGATCTTGAGAATGACCTCCAGTTTGTGGTGGACGGGGGTAAGAAATGGCTTGTAAACTTTAATGCTTCCAAAACAAAGCTGCTATCCGTCAACCACCATAGACAGTCCCTCTTGCCTCCCCATTAACATCGATCTAGCTAATCTTCCTGAAAGCAATATACTGCCCCTCCTCTGCCTCACTCTCTCAGCTGACCTCAAGTGGAACAACTACCTTGAATCAATAGCTAAATCTACTGCTAGGAAGGTTGAGTCACTGTGTCAGACCAGGAAGTTTTTCTCGCCTGAGTCCATCTTGCACATATACAAATCAACCATCTGCCCATGCATTGAATACTATTGTCATATCTGGTCAGGAGACCCTGCTATTCATCTTGGGATTCTCAGCAGGCTCCAGAAGAGAATCTGCAATGTAATTAATCCCAACCTGTCAGCTTGACTCCAGCCATATTCTCACTGACAGGATGTGACTTCCCTCTGTCTCTTCTACATATATTTTGATGGTTTCTACTCTGACGAGCTTAGCTCCTTGGTATCCCCTCTACAAGAATTTACTCAAGCAACCAGACTGCTAACAAGATCCCACACTTTTACAGTCAAAATAACCTAATGCAGCCTCACTTCTACTTTAATAGCTTCTTTTCTCACACTTCCTGCCTGTGGAACTCTTTTCTGAATACTTACTTCCCAGATAGCTACAATCTCCAGAAGTTTAAATGCAACATCAATCGCCATCTTTTATACCTGTGACTCCCATACTTCTCTTATTCTTTCCCCAACATCCTCTGAATCTTGTTGTTCTCTGTTTTTCACTCTACTCTTATGCAACTCTCTTCACACCAATATTCCCATCCTTCTCTTGCCCATTATCTGACACACACTGTAACCAGTTTCCCTTTGTTTTTGCTCTCCTCCTCTGTAATCCTTCACTCTCCACTTATGTAGCCCCCTTTGCACCAGTGGCAGTACTGTCTTGCTTGGAGTGAAATGATTATATATATATAATTTTCTCACATAAAGTTAGTTCAAATATTTTTTCTTTGTTTTTTTTTTAGACAACTAAATTTCTTAGATTTGATATTTTAAGTAAAGTTTAATATTTTAATAATGACATTCTTAAGCATTTCAACTGCATTAATGAAAGAATTATTCTTGTACCCAATTTTCATAAATGAAAAAGAAGAATAAAAATAAACAGATTAGCCAAATTCTAATTTTTCTTCTGCATCACACTTGATCAAAATTCATGACTGCTTTAATCTTTTTTAGATTGCAAAAAGAAATTAATAATTAAAACTTGTTTTCTGTAACTTACGCTCTTATGAAAAATTACTTAAAAATTAATTATTTTTCCACATTTAATATATTTTCATTGCATGGCCATCAGGTTCTAAAGAGAAATCTTTATTTCTATCTTTGAAAAAAAATCCAGCTATATGCAAAAGTTCCCAATGTCATCTTTTTTAAAAACAGAGGCTGAGTACATAGTTGAAAATTATTTTTTTAATTTAGCATTTTCTACAAGTATTTTCAAGGCAACTGGTCCGACAAGCTTTTTTTCTTGTTTCCCAGACCACATCTATCTACAGAGATTTCTACTAGATTGACAGTTAGGTCCCACTCTTTTACTGTCAAAATAGTTAAATGTAACTGCCTCTTCTATTCTAATAATAGTTTCTTTTCTTGCATTTTCTATTTGTGAAACTCCCTTCTGTTTGCTTTTCTCTCTGATAACTACAATCTCCAAAAATTTAAATGCAATGTCAATTGACATCATCTATTTCCTTGATTCCCATCCATCTTTTTTCAACATCCCCTGTACCTTATTGTTCTATCACTGTAACCCCCTGCACACCAGTGGCAGTCCTGCCTTGCTTGGAGTAAAATGATTATAAAATAAAAATAAAATAAAAGCATTGGAAATTTTGCATGCATGTAATAGTTTTGAGATCATTTCATCAGAGTTTTAGAATTCTGCAAGAAACCTTGTGACCCATGAGGTCACCTTTTGAGAAAGAAATTATGATAAATAAATGTCTATCATTGAATTCCTTCTAAGTTTATGCTTCCTCAGTATATTTTCTGTTAAAGAGAGCTACTGCTGCTGTCACCAGTACCACCAAAATCACCACCATCACCATCATCATCATAGTTTTTCTTCATATGCAAAAAGGAGATACAGGATATAAATCCTTTATCCAAATTCTTGGGACTAGAAGTGCTTCCGTTTTCTTTATTTGTTTTAGAATTTAGGCTATTTAATTATTATATAACATTTATATAATGGGAATGGAACCCAAGCATAAACACAATATCCCTTTACATTTAATAACACAGTTTATACATATACCCTGAAGGTAGTTTTATATAAATAGCATATGCCCTAAAAGTAGTTTAATATAAAATTTAATAAAATTTGTGTACATACAAATACAGGTAATGGCACTAGTCATATAATAGTGACACAGATTTTTAAGTGATGAAATTAAGATTTAACATAAAAATAATGTTTTGTACTTTCTGTATATGTACAACCAACATGATCACTATTTACAAAAATATATGAATGTGGAATTTTTGACATTTTGAATAATATCTTTACTGAGCACAAAACACCGGGTATGGAATCAGTCAATGAAGATGTTGCTGTGATGATTGCTAACATAAAAATTGTTGTCAATATAGACTACATAGTTGGGATGAGGAACCACTACCCAGGGCAGATCAGGTCACTTACAACAGCTGCACATCACCAAGAAATCTTTTCAGTTCTTTCTGAAATTTTCCATTTGTGGCTAGTCGTATCAGCACCTGAAAAACTTTTGGATTTTGGAGGTTTTCAGATTTGGGAATTTCGGATTAAAGGATAGTCAGTCAAGTGTCATATATGATACATGCTTGGGTGATCATGTCTCAAAAGAGGCATGACCAACTGAGCAGAAGATTTTCCCACAGTAGGTTGCCATTATTTTCCGTGGTAGACTGATTGCCAACCAAGGCAACTCAATCTATCATTCTATTTAACCTATAACTTGAGAGAGAAGAGATAGATTTTTCCCAATTGTATTTGCACATAAGTGAATGCAACAAATTCAGCAGAAATTCGAACTTGGCTCTCCTATTTCTCATTCTGAGCCTGTATCCACTGCACCACAATGCACATCCATATGGGATGAAGAATAGTCAACCTGTAATACTCTATAATTAGTATTTAATTGTTATCTTTCCTTGAAAGAACATAGTATCCTCAGTTGAGCATAAATGCTGATCCTCACACTTTTATCAAATCACCTGAATTTCTTTTCCTTTTGCATTCTTTAAGTTGAAGCATGTTTGGGTGTTCTACAATGATTTTCACTCTGTACAAGACCCAATAGAGACTTGAGGTAGAGGGTTACAAAGTTAGAGGCATCACCCCAAGCAAGGTGATAATGCCACCAAAATGCAAGGGGGCCACTGAAAGTGAAAGTGAAAGGCTTTGGAAGGAACTGAAAATCCAATCTTGAACATGATACAATAGATAAACCTCTGACCCTCTTCAAATGACCAGGGAGGAGTGTGAACTGAATGATAGACAAACCTATTTTCTAATTCATTAACTATGGCTACAATGTATTGTTTCAGTTATTTAGGGGTTATGTAATGGTAACCAAAATCAAAGACTTTTAGCTTTTTATAGGTAATAAATAAACTTTATAGTTTAATAAACAAAGAAAATAACTTATTTGAATAATTGTTTGGTCATTTATTTTGAATTCTGAAATCAAAATACTCATCACACTTGAACTGTTGTTCTAACTCTTGGCTCAAATTTTGACCTGATCTGAATACAAATGTGTCTTTAAAATTTTCTCTTAATGTAGAAAATCTTTTGTAAGTTACATGAGCCTTGTATCCAGGAAATAGTTCAGAGGTTAAACAGGCTCAGTGAACTTAATGCTACTTAACAAAACACATTTGCAACTCTCTTCAGTAACAGAACAAATCAGCAGTACAAATGGTCAGTAAAGTTATTCATAAAAACAGCCTCATTTTAATTAATAGTTAGGCTGTGCAGTTCTTGTCACATTTAACAGAACATGACCATTGACTTTTATTCATCTTCATACAGGTGCAAAAATATATTGAATTATTTGCAGAAAGATTTACCCTATTTCTAAGAGTACAGTGCAGTACTACACTGAATACTATTTCAAAGTATTTTATAGACTGAGGTACATTACTGATTTGTCATTATGATCATAATTAGATACCAGGACACTGTAATGGTTCTTCAGGTTCAACAGTTTAATAATGTAATTCTTAAGGTATGATAGTAAAAAATACCATATTATCAATAACTGTTCAATTTAAATGTAAGATTAATTGTACATATTTGTACCTTCTGTTGCCACAGCACAAATAGACTAATCACACTCACAGGGAATTTGATTTACATTTCATGTAAATAGCTGACCACTAACTTAGATTCACACAGAACATACACAGGTATATCCATGGTTCAATGATGGAAAAGGCATTTTATGCAACAAATATTTATTTTTCAATGTAATCTTGTTTTCTTGTCAATGATCTTGACCTAGTATTTTGCCATAAATCACATAGATTGAACATTATACAGTGAATATTTCTGATCAATATGTATAGAACACTATACAGTGAAAATTTCAGATTTTTTTAATCATTTCACAACAAGGCAATAAAGTCACTAAGATACAAGGGGAGTTATGAAGGGGAGTTCATATGAGTATGAAAGAATAAGAGAAAAAAGAAAAAGTTTATTAAGGAAAGAGAACAATAAAAGAACATGAATTAAGAAGACAGAAGATAATGATTATTATTTTTAATATATTAAACATTATACAGTGGAAATTTCAGATCAAAATTGATTGAATGTCATGCATTGGAAATTTTTTATCAAAATGTATCAAACATTATACAGTGAACATTTCAGATAAAGATTTAGTTTGTAACTTTGCCCACCTTTGATATTTATAGTATCAATCTTAACTATTAGAATAACAATCCACTTGATTAAGATATATTTATCCTTTATATTTTAAAAAAAGTCTGTCAAAAAATAGCCATGTCATAAATATACTTGCAATCATAAATATTTCTTGTAGGCTCCCTGCCTTAGATAATCCTTCAATAAAAGAGCACATCACTTTGAGTTAATGATTCTTATAAAGATTTTTTAAATCACTTGTTACTTGTACTGCCATGATTTTGTATAAAGTTAGCTTTAGCCAAATTAGTAGTGAAATAAAGATATCAACAGAAATATTAGAAATTAGAATTTTTTGCAACACATGTCAGCATGTTGAATTTCTCACAATATTGTATTGATACAATAGTATTGTTGAAGTTATCACTAACATTTTTTGTCGATGAAAATAAGCTGATTTGTTTGGGAAAATACTTTGACAAAAACCTTACTTCATGGTTTAATAATTTCTTTAATTTCATAGGACTTTATGGTAAACAACATTTTTTAAGAAAGTTTCTTTTTTACCTTTTTAACATTGAAGAATAAATTCTTATGATTTCTTACTCTTGAGCATGTAGTATACAACTGGCCATGCATAAATACCTCTTTTTGGAGACAAATTTCGACTTTTTAGAAGTTTTTGGCCTTGAAATATAAACAAATCATAAAGGCAAAACTGGAAACTGGATTCTTGCATATATAAAAACTTTAAGAAAAGATATTCGAAAACAATATTGCATTTTTACTAAATAAGTATTTGTTATTTTAATTGTTAAATTGCTTTTAAAATAGAAGTATTTTGTTTATTAAACAATAAAACTTAATTTTAAAAAAATGAATGAAACTTTATTGTCCTAAGCTACACATCTTAGTAAAACCAACTGTACTTAGTAGCCTCTTACCTGTTTGCACTTCTCTCCAAAATTTGATTTTGATTGGTCAATGTATGGCTATTTTAGAGGGTGTGATAGACAGACTAATGAAAGTCAGAATTTTATATTTAGTTAGATTATAGAACTTTATTATGTGTGCTTATAATAAGTGAGTAGCCATAGACTACACTGGGCTGAGCATGTTGAGGGGCCTATCAAACAGGTCCATGAGATGATGACTGAAGGCAGCAGAGGAAGAGGATAGCCCATGATGACTTAGAAAGATATTTTTCTGAAGAACAAAGAGAAAATGAGCCTAGAACTAACTGACGCTAATAAGAGATGTATGTAAAGAGGTAAACTGAGATACTCTGTCAGGCAAGACCCACTTTGTGCAAGATTAATCTCGGTTCCAACTTAACAAAACCAAACAAAAAATCAGCTACGATGATGATGATAATGTGCTCAAAAGTTTCCAATAAAAAACAATTTTCAACTTTGTATTCAACATTAAATTAAGAAAAACAGCATTGAGAAATTTAGTATATGTCTTACACTAGGTATATTTATATTTTGTTTGTCTTTTAACTTTTAATGTCACAAGTGCAAAGGAGTTAGCTAGAATTCTCTCTTTTACATTGGTGACACTAGATGGCAGTGTCATTGTTAAAAATAAACAAGAAAATGCAATAACATTTTGATATTTCATGAATACCTTTCACTTACAAAATTACTTTAATATTTTTATTATTTTTTATGGCATTGGTAAACTACTATATGAGTAGATGCTGAAAAGTTATCAGCTGTCTCATTTTCCAAAATCTGACCAAATGATCAAACATCATTTTTTAATCCCTTCTTGGTCAATGCAAGAAGTTTTCACTCTCACCCTCATATAAACTAAATAAAATATTCATAAACTCTGGCATTTCCACTTAAATAAATTAGATTATTGATTAAAAAGTTATAATCCATGATAGTAGGTATGAGTTCACCTTTTGAATAGTAAAGGCAAATTGGTTTGTGAGCAATTTTCTTTTAATCATTTCACCCCAAGCAAGGCAATAAAACCACCAAGATTCAAAGGGGTTACTGAATGTGAGTAACAGAAAATGAAAACATTATTTAGGAAAGAGAACAATAAAAGAAATGGGAATTAAGAAGACAAAAGATAATGATTGACATTGCATTAAAATTTTTGAAGATCAAAGTTAACTGGAAAGCAGAAAGAAGTAGCAAAAAAACTTGTTAGTATAGAACTTACGCTTACATCGAGCCATTTCAAATGTAAAATGATGAGACCTTGCTGCTAATCCAGTACTGTGCTTAAATTGATAAAGTCTAGGTACTGTAGAGGAAAGTTCATCTGAACAGTTACCATGATATTATTTATAGAAAAGGCACAGGGAAGTTATGTTACGGTGGTGAGAAAGTGACAGAATCCAATTCAGATTGCAGATTCTTCTTTATATTTAACATTATTAAAAAAAGAGAGAACAAAAGAACAAGAATTAAGAAGACATGATAACGATTGACATTGCATTTTTTTGAATTTTTGAAGATCAAAGTTGACAGGGAAGTAAGAAAGTGGAAGAGTTTCACAAGTGAAAAGTGCGAGAGAAGAAACTGTTAGAATAGAACTTATGGTTACATCTTACCATTTTGACTGTAAAATGATGAGACTTTGCTGCCAATTCTAGTATTGCACTTAAATTCATAAAATCTAGGTACCATACAGGTTCATCTAATGAATTTAAAAGGAAGGATAATCTTGTTATGAAAGAGTTTAGCAGTAGAAAAAAATTATCAATGATTGTCACATCCATACTTTTCTTTTTTATAGTATTTTGAGTTCAACATCAGGTTGAATTTGGTGACCAGCAATTAAAGAATTATCATTTAATGTGATAAACAAATATTCAGTAATAAACCAATTACAAATACAAAATTTCTCCTCCAGTGAATTTAGTTTGAGATGTTGAAAGTTGTCCTGTATCTGTGATTTTCCACGTTTAGAAGTTTTGTAATATTTTTCATCAACAGTGAGGAGCATCTTGTCCAAAAAATGACCTTTTTTTTCTTTATCAAAGAATGTTTTTTCTATATAGTAGAGTGTTAAAACACTGACTAATATTCCTCGCCATAAGTTTATGAGGAACCCATTTGCTATGCTTTTGAATATTTCCTAAAGCTTGTAAGCAACATATTATTGTTGACTTATCGTAAGGGAAGTGTTTTAACAAATGTAACACTGAACTCTGAAAGTTCATTTGAATAGTAAAAATACCTTCCAAAAGCTATACAAAGTATTAAGAAACCAGAAAATTTTGTTAGAAACAAAGAAAAATGTGCTCAGCTGCTATATAATATCAATTCTCTTATATGTCAGTGAATACTGGACAGTTTCCTCACAGATAAATAGGAGACTTGAAGCAACAGAGATGTAGTTTCTGAAGAAGGGTGCTGAAAATACCATAGATGGAACATGTGTTCAAAGAGGAACTTTTAAAGAAAATGGAAATGAAAAGAACACTTATACTTAGAAACAAAAAGATACATTTGACATTTCTGGGACACATAATGAGGAAAGTGGGCTTGGAAAAATTGAAACTCACAGGACATATTGAAGACAAGAAATGACAAAGGGAAACATTGAATAACCTAACAAGCTTGTGTAAATGGATGACAGAACAAGGAATGGGATAGCCATGATCACCTACATCTTTAAGGGTCACTGCACTAGTTTCTAACAGACTTTGTCTTATCAAGGAAGAATACAAACAAATTCCTGTTTTTTTGATAATTGAACACACACTTTAGTTTAAAGGTAACATAAGGATACAGAGAAACCAAGAAAAAACTCAGTGACTTTATAGTAAGTATTATCAATGGATGCATCTTACTGGTTCACACAACCCAATTCTTAAAATTATAAAAGCTCAGTGAACCAGTTGTTGGATTATCCAAAAGTAATCTTATATATTAATAGGTGATAAATAATAGCTAAAAATATAATTAATACTATTGCTGTAAGTTCTGCGAAGGCTGAAAGAGGGTTTTCGGTGATGCACAATTTATTCTAACAAAAGAAATCATCATGAAGTTAAAAACATTGGTAAATCTTTTAGTTATAAATTTGATAGTCCTTTTATTGAATTTTTGGGACTGCAGCTATTCAATTTGAATGTGGTTAAGATACCATAAAACAGCTGATGACACTAAAGTAATAAAGCACCATACTTCTGAACAGAAATATGAGAACAGAATTTCAATCTGGAAATACCTTAATTAATAAATGTTTTATATTAAATTATCAAAATTCTTTTTTGTACTAAAGTAATTTGTTTCCATTCTCTGATTAAAAAGAAAATAAAAGTTTCTAAAGATTACCTGCCTTTATAGAACTGGTTCCTGGAAATTTGGGATACCATTATTGGGTATTGATATATCCATTTGAAATCAAAGCAGTGTATAAAATCCCAAAGCTAGTAATGAATTAATTTTATCATAATAATCTTTGAAAGAAGAAAGGTTGGAGAAAGTTCTAATATAAAAATTGTTTCCAGTCTACATAATCAGAGATTCTCGTCTTTAAAGGGTTTTTTGTATTTTAAAACATTGAAACATGTAAAAATAACACAGTGAAATATACCTTGATTTTTAAAATTTATAAAATATTAGCTAATTATCAGCTTTCAATGATATTTCCAGGTGGGGGAGGTGGGTCTTAAAACAATGTTTCTTCTTACATGACTCTTTCAACTTATACATTGAGGTAATTCTGTGAGGATTAAAAGACCTTCCAGAAATCAATATTATTGGCCACAATCTTAATATGATATGCAGATGACACTGATAGCAAACACAAAAAAGAAACTATATGAACTACAGAAGGTAGTAAAGCAAGAAGAAAGGATTAAACATCAATTGCAAGAAGATAGAATGCAATGTTGTTAGCAAAAGGGGCAGTTCAGCATGCAAATTACAGATTGGAGATATCAAAATCAAACAAGTACAAAAATTTAAATATTAGGTTGTCCCAAAAGTTCGTAAACACTTGCAAAAAATTGAAATTTTACTCACCAAGTAATCTAAGGTTACCAGAAAACACTTGCAAAAAATTGAAATTTTACTTGCAAAAACAAAAATTATTGCTCAAAATAAAGACCATCATTTTCCAAGACTTTCTGCCATCGATCTGTAAGCTTTCGGATCTGGTCAAAGTACTATTCAGCTGGCTTTGAATCAAAGAATTTTTGATGCGCTTCCTCGACTTCATCAAACGAGTCGAATCGGCAGCCCTTCAGAAAGTGTTGCATTGAGCGGAAAAGGCCGTAATCTGATAGAGCACAGTCAGGACTGTGGGCTGGATGTGGTAGAACCTCAACACCGTCCAGCTCTTCAAACTTGTTTTGGTCTTCCTGGCGGTGTGTGGCTTGGCATTGTCCTGCTGCATCAAAGTGCGCTTTTGGTTGATCAAAGCTGGGTACTTTTGCTTCAACTTTTCGTAGACTCGCTCAAGTTGCTGACAGTAAAGTTCGGCACTGATGGCATGACCATTCGGAATCAACTCAAAATGCACGATTCCTTCAAAGTCTCACTAAATGCACAACATGACTTTCTAGCCAAATCGATCTTGTTTTGGAACTGACGGTGCCTCTTGCCTTTTCTGAACCCATCGCTTGTCTTGATTGTGCTGTACCAGTCACAATGTGCTTCCAAAAACGCTTGTCCAATGGATTGCTGAACAATTGACAGCAAATTTCAACTTGTCTGTTGGCTTGTGCTTCAGTGAGTTCGTGCAGATCTTGGCATGACTTTTTGTGAACAAAATCAAGTTGCTTCAAATCTCAGTGAATTGTTGATTTGCCAACTCCAAGCTCATCAGCTCGATGAAGGCACAATGTTCAACCCAGTTTGCAAGTCTCCATCATCCAACTTTAATGGCCGTCCCGAATGAGGCTTATCTTCAAGACTCATCTCACCAGAATTGAAACGCTTGTACCACTTTGAGATTGCCGCATATGCAATTGTTCCTTCACCTTCGGCAGTACAAATCTCTTCTACAGCTTTTCTGGTTGAAAGACCTCGCTTCTAGCAGTAACGAATCAAAACCCACAGCTCAATTTTATCAATTGTCATCTGGAATACAAAGATGAAGATCACTATAACAATATAAATGCAAAATTGCATAAAAATTCAATTTTTCACAAGTGTTTACAAACTTTTGGGACAACTTAATATCTAGGAAGTATTTTAGCAGAGGCTGAAAAGTATGATACTGAAATCTGAAGATGAAAAGAGTACTGAACTGTTGCATAATATCAGTCTTCCTATATGGTAGTGAATGCTTGACCAAATACTTACTGATAAAGAAACTTGAACCAACAGATATGCGGCTCTACAGGAGGATGCTGAGAATACTATGGATTGAGCATATTGCTGTAGGTGGTATATTGGCTGACAAACAGATACTGAATGATGGAAGGCATCACAAACCAATATATTGGCAAGTTTATTTTTACTTAAGAAAAATACATAAACAAAAATAATTTTACAGTGCACTAGGCAAAAATAATTCTGTAAGCTTATGTAGAAGGTGAGAATAGCACTGTGTTGAGAAGAACAGTTTTGTTAGTTGCTGAAGAAAAATGAGTCATTTAAGTGCCATACAGGATACATGTTTGGGTGATCATGTCTCAAAAGAGACATGACTGAGTGGGCAGATGATTTTCCCGCAGTAGGTTGCCATTACTTTTTCTGCTAGACTGGTTGCCAACCAAGGCTACTGAACCCAATCTATCCTGTTATTTAACCCCTAGCTGGAGGGAGAAGACACTTATTAATACCTTTCCAAAGGGTATTTTCATGTAACAAATTTGAACTCGGTTCTTCAATTTCTCATTCTGATCTGATATCCACTGCAACACAATGTACATTCTGGAGACCATTGTCCTAAAAAGGACAATTTATTGCATACCATTAGCCAGGATTGCTGGAGCTAGAGGCCTATTAGAGATGACAGGCTGGAACAGATACTACACTTTGATCTTATCACCTGAACCTTTTTTTTTTTTTTTTTTTTTGCTTGTGATTTGACTTGTGAGTTATATCCTGAATTAGTCTTACACTAACACTGTTGAGGCTTTTTCTTCCTGTTGTTTTTAAAAAAATCTGGGAGTGCTGAAAGAATATGACAATATGACCAACAAAGAACTTTTAGAGAAAATACAAACAAAAAGGAACCTTATGCTTAACATCAGAAAGAGATTAAATTTTTAGTGTACATAAAAAAGTGGGCTTGGAAAATTTGATACAGGAAGGCAAGAGGGACAGAGTAAAATAACGTTTAACCTACCTAGTGAGCTTGAACAAATAGATGGAAGAACAAGAACAAATGTATTAAGAGTTACAAAGGATAAGAAATTGTGGAGAGCCATGATTGCCAGTGTCCTGGAAGAAATAGCTCAGAAGAAAAATGTCATACTCTCAAACAAAAAATAAAACTAAAATATTTTAGCTTTTACTTGCTTTTTTTTATATATTTTAGACTCTTGGGTTGTGAAAATAATAATAAATATATATTTATTTTCATTTATTTAATTAAATTGATAAGTGCTTGAAATATTTAGTAATTTAATTAAATAAATGGGTATATAGTTATTATACTCTATATATTCTCCTAAAATGTTAAGTAATAATGATTATCTTTTATTCTTTTTATTAATTAAAAAATGCAAAGGTTAAAATCCATTGGACAGAATGTCTTAAAAGAAAATATTTTTACATACTGGCATTTTTGCAATTAGTGTGTATGGAACATTAAGAAATGTTTTAATTAATTTCTTGAGTACACCCAGTCAGTTAATGCAGGCATTTGCAGCTGATCTCTTAATAAGCTTGTTAATTGGTGATACATTATACACACAAAGAAAACAGTTTTTTTATCACTTTTGGTTTTCCATACTTCAATGAAGATAATTAAATTATTACAAAATTTTAAAGAAATTGTGTAGTGGTACTAACCTTTATTTGAAAAAAGATTTTTAAAAGCATTTTGTATTTTCCTCTTATGAAAAGGTTTGGGGTTGTTTTTGTTTTTCTTGATCTGCTTTTATGATTGGGGATTTTGTTAATTCTTATAAAGCCCATCTATTTAAGAACATCATATGTTTTAAAATGGGTTGCTTTGTAATATTTAATATAAGTCAACTTTTAATACTGTATTCTTCATCAAAAATGAAGATTTATTCAACTCCGAATAATCAATTTGATTGTTTTTAAATATGTTCCCATCAGCTTCTATTTTTGTATTCTTCTCCAAATTTGATACAAAATAGATTTTCTATACAAATGAGTCTCTTACTCTTTAATAGTTGTATTTTTTATGCTCTTACTTTATCTTCAAACAGAAATGGATTTAATTAAATAAATGATATTACTAATTATGTTCTATAAAAGAAAGAGTAACCTTATGCTACATAAGGTATAAATGTCCTTTAAGAATTGGTCACTTTATCTATGGCTTTTGCAGCCAACACACTGAACATATTCTGTATGTCATGATTTTGCTGTGATTATCATTATTAATATCATATTAATAATAACCTAACATTTCACATATTTATTCCTTCTATTAAATTAAATAATTTTATATTAAAACAAGTTGGCTTATTTTGTAAGATTTTACATTTCAGTGTCATAGATAATAACTAAGAGAGATGAGATCATCTCTCTTCACTCTGAAGAGTGACAGGTGAGGGCAATCATGATAATGAATGAATGAATCATTAGTACTATTATACTTTTGTACTCCACCTGAAAACAAAAATCATGTGTAAGCTTTGTGGCAAATGATGCAAATCAAACATTAAAGCAGTGCATGAAGCAACAAATTGTGATATGGATTCTGGATCAGGGATTTTTTTTTCACTCTCATTTGAGGAACCCCTCTCTGGATGAATTCCACTGTTTCATATCTGTCATTTCAGGGGATGTGCTGTACTTGCCATGCTTGGCAACACAGGTTGGCAAAGACTATTTAACTCATAGCTGGAGGGAGAAGAGACATATCTTTCCCAAGGGTATTTGCATGAAAGTGAATGCAGCAAATTGAACTGGAACTTGAACTCGGCTCTCCAATTTCTTGTTCTGAGCCAATATCCACTGCACTACAATGCACATCCATTGTGATATGATGGATGATTATTTTGCAGAGTTTGATGTGAATCAAAGACTCAAAATGCTATCATTTTCAGCATCAAATGTCATAGATTTATATCCTGTCTAATATAATTGGTTTTTTTATTTGTTTTGAAAATACTTTTATACAAATCTCGATTGGTCAGAATTCTTACATAGGACTGAATAAAAGTATTGCATTTTAGTATGCACGAATATTGTTACAATTCTTTCAATCATGTGGAAGTTATGTCAGAATGCTAGTCAGGAAATGATTGCTAACAGCTAGGAGAGAAAGTCTCTTATAGAGGCCCGAAACTTTCTATGACCCCAAAATAAACATCACAAAGGAAGCATTCTGGTGTGCAATGCCTGCATATAAAATGAATTAATGTTGATTTTCTTGATTGAAAACACAATTGCCGACATTCAATTTAAATGTCACAAATTTAAGAATACAGGAAGTAAATATATGTTGTTTTTAGGTGAGTTGCAAATGTATAATAATGCTGAACTGATTGCATATTAAACATTTGTCTATGCTGTACATGAACTTTGCTAGTTTTAAGCCCAAAACAACTTATCTAACAATTGACGTGACATGAACATTGATTATTAATTATTTCATATGAGGTACTGAAAGCATTTTTAGGCATAATAAATTGAAGAATCATTACTTGAACTATTAAAGCTCTAATATTCACTTGTTAAACTATTATTATACCATTAATCTTATTAATGTAGAATAAGATATAAAAACAAAGCATTTTTTCATATCTTTTTCTTTTTTTTTTTTTTCAGATCAAGCCATGAGTTGATGCTCTGAAAGATTTTCTAATCATCTCTATACAACTGAGATGGCATTGAATGAAGACATTGGATTTAGGAA
Organism: Ascarosepion bandense; assembly: GCA_037127315.1. Classification (NCBI taxonomy): domain Eukaryota; kingdom Metazoa; phylum Mollusca; class Cephalopoda; order Sepiida; family Sepiidae; genus Ascarosepion; species Ascarosepion bandense. The sequence goes on along the minus strand of JBBBDQ010029148.1, from coordinate 1,817,158 downwards.
CTGGAATAAGAAACTTTGATACAATGCTATATCAACTAAAACTCAATGGAGGCTGACTTTATTTTTTCTCTCTGAAGTCACAATGTGAATTTTGTATACATAAACCACAGACTGCAATTAGCAGATAGCTTAAAAAAACAAAAAGAATTTTTTTTCAAAGTTTATTAAGTTGCCTTATACTGCTGCTAAAATAAATACAATTTTATTTCTTTTTTTTTAAAATTTTCTCCTTGCCGATGCCAAAGTTATTCCTTCTTCCTCACATTTGTTTGTATAAACAAAACCTGTTCAAACCAGATCAGCAGGTATGGGTGAATCTTCATTTGTTTGCACTTTTTGCAGCAAAGAATTTGCCAACAAGTCCCGGCTTGAGATGCACTTGAAAGTGCACACAGGGGAGAAAACACATGTCTGCTCACAGTGCAACAGAGCATTTCGGACAGCATCTGATCTCAAGGTGCATTTCCGAACACACACAGGGGAGAAACCTTACAAATGTAAATTCTGTGACCAAGCCTTTGCTGTTTCACGGAACCTCACTGCTCACACACGCATCCACACTGGAGAAAGGCCATTTGTGTGTTCACTGTGTGGCAAAGCCTTCACACAGAAATCAGCCCTTAATGTTCACATGAGAATCCACACAGGTGATAAACCCTTTCAATGTATTTTTTGTGCCAAGCAATTTGCATATTCCAACAGTCTAAAAATGCATCTTAAAGAACACACCCGTGGGGCTCCAAACAACAACAACAGCAGCCAGGACATTAGCACTACTATCAGTAACACACCAGTGACCCCTACAACACCTACAACTACTCCTAGTCGCTTAGGTGGTCGCAAACGAGCACGTGGTGGTCGTAGAGGAGGTGGCAGAAATAGGAGAAAGCGTGAACCTTTTAAGCAAGACACTGTGCTAGGATTTTCAGATTACACACAACCAGAAGAGGAAAATCTTTATTCATGTTCAATTTGCTCCCAAGGGTTTGACCAAATTGAAGTCCTAGCTGAACACTGGAAGTCCCACAATGAGGACAGTGATTCTGATAAAAGTGATGATGATGACGATGAGGAGGAAGAAGGGGAGGAAGAGGAAGAGGAGGAAGAAGAATCTTTATCTTCAGATATGCCAACAGCTGAGAGCTTTGTGGCCCAAGTTACAACAAAAGTAGAAGCTGGAACCTCAGAGAATAGTAGAAATAATGCCCTTGACAAAACAGTCTCACACTCAGAAAAAGATACAGATCCCAATCAACCTCCTTCTATATATAACAACCTACGGGAAATCATTGCAAAATCACTTGGTGCCACTCAGATAAGCAACGGTCAACGTCTCTCAAAGACAATCAACCAGGATTATTCCACTGTTACTTTTGGATCAGCAGCAAAGTTGTATCAGCCACCCAGTCTACTGAGGGGCTTCCAGACTTCCAAATCCACTTCAGATCATATTTTTGGTCGGTTGAAGCCCCATTCATTAATTTCAGATAAAGATGAAGTGCTGGGTAGTTCAACATTTCAATCGACACTCTGTATTGATTCAAATGCACCAGCCAGAGTTAACAATGAGAACATTTTTGGAAGCTTAGCCTCAATTACTGAAAAGGTCAAAGACAATCCTAAGAACACAGATGTTGGTCTCTTTTCCTCATCAAGTCTCAGTGGATCTTTTTACGTTGAGAATAATGCATCTGACAAGAAACCTAAATTCCCTGACCAGTGTGACAGTGTCACCTGGGAAGATTATCCAAATAATTCCACTGGATTTAATAACTCTGTTGACAATAGCACACCACTAGAAGAACACTTAAACGAGAAGCCAATTATCAATGATAATCTTGCCTTTCAATCTCTCTATGACTCTAAATCTCATGACAGCATCCCCATCAAGCAAGAAGGTTCCAAGTCTTCATGTCTCATTGACAGTAAACTAGATATTGCTTCACTCTTTGACCAGGATATTTACACTTCTGCTCTCAATGATGCTCTGAAATCACTACCTTCAACTGCATCCACTTCATTTTTGAACAATGCCAGTGAAAATTCTGATCCCCTTCTACCATCAGCCTCTGATGTCAGTAACTCTCAACCATTACAAGAAATTCAAAAATCAGAAAACTCTCCTTCTTTTATGTCATCAGCATCCACTATGATGGCATCATCTTCAATGCCTTCAATCATGTCAATGATGGATAACTCCCAGCTGGATTTACTGACTGACACCAGTACCCCCACAGTAGCAGCAGTGACTGCTTCAGCCAATAATACCCCTTCTATGGTACACACCTACAAGTGTAACCTTTGTTGTATGGTGTTCTGTGATTCCAAGCTGTTTTCCAAACACTTGGATAAACATTCAAAGAGCCCAAATCCATTCATGTGCACAGAGTGTGGAAAACAGTGCAATCGTCAGTATGATCTAAAGGTCCATGCAAGAACCCACACAGGCGAGCGGCCTTACAAGTGCAAGTTTTGTAATCGTGGCTTTGCTATTTCACGGAATCTTGTTGCACATCTACGAATCCACACTGGTGAAAGACCCTACAAATGTGAGACCTGCAGCAAATCCTTTACACAGCAGAGTGCCCTGCGTACACACAGTCGCATACACACTGGTGAGAAGCCCTACCTTTGCAAAGCTTGTGGCAAGCAGTTTGCTTATTCATATGTCCTTAATTCTCACTTGCGTAATTCTAAACTGTACCGTTGTGATTATTGTGATGGTATGTACATTGGTGCGTGCACTCTGGCACAGCACATGAAGGCACATGAGAATGAAAATGGCAAACTTGACCCATTGCTTCTTGAAAAAACATCAGCTAATAAAGATGGCCAGCTGAGAGAACCAACCAATACTAATGCTAGCAAAAAACAAGCCTCTCAGACAAATGCCAAGTCCAAGAAGAACTCTAAGAAAAAGTCAGCAGTTTCAAAAGGCAAGGGTAAAACTAACAACTTGCTTTCTGATTTGTACTCAGAATTCCAAGATCAACCAATGCCAAACCTTGATTATTCAGACTTGTTGCAGAATTCTGACCTTCTTTCTAAGTTTGATGACCAAAGTGTTGGATTTGATACTAAGGGAGATAATTCTGCAAAAGCAGGTAATTTTCTCCCTTACCAAACACTGCAAAGTAAGCCTGAATCACTTCTTGATCAGATTTCTTCAGAAGGATACAATGCTCAAATTTCAGAATATGGAGAAGAGCTGGATAAAATTTTTGTAGACAGTCTGAATACCACCCCTGGCATGAAGCAAAAACCAGAGCAATCTCTCACAAACAATAGCCATCAAGGTGGTGGTTTTGGTGGAAAGTTAAATTCGTATTTCAAATATGCCAAACATCTGTCCCAGCGACATCATGCTATGATTTCTCGAAAAGTTAAAGCCAGGCCCAAAACTTATACCTGCTGGCACTGTCAGCATGGTTTTGGTTTGTTTAAAAACCTTAGCAAACATATGGTCCAACATTGGAAGAAGAAACGTAAATTTAAATGTCAGCACTGCTTTAGGAGCTTCACAAAACAACAGGCATCTATTATTCACCAGAAAATTCATGAATTTAAGAAACGATTCAAATGTAATGTTTGCAGCAAGGGATTTGCCTATGCATCTAACTTGAGGCCACATCAGAAACTTACACATTCTCTACAATACCGGTTCAAACCATTCAAGTGTCAGTACTGTCTTCAAGCATTTGGCCGTTATTATTTCTTCTCGACTCACCTCAAGTTGTCTCACCCAGAAATCTCTCCGAAAATAAGTTTTCAGAATTCTTCAGTAGATCCAAAGTTTCTTGTTCCGCGGTCAGGAACTGATTATAGTATCTCAAATGACAAGCAGCATTTAGCAGCTGCAACAAATGTAGAAGAAAACACAATTGTTAAATCTGAATACCAAAAGGAAGATTTAGCTAAGGAAGCGGATTTTAATTCTGAACATTTGTTAACAGTGAATCCAGTCAAAAGACGCAGAATTGGTCGTCAAAAATCTAACAACCAGATTGTAGTTTATCTCAATGATGAGGTTGAAAATGATAGCAAGAGAAAAAAACAGTTGCCTGCAGACTTTACCGAAACAAGTGGCATGATTACTAGACATGCCACCAATGATGGTGGATGCAATTTCTCCTGCACATTTTGTGACCGTTCATTCAACCAGCGCCACCAGCTCATTGTACATCTTCGCATTCATACTGGTGAAAAACCCTACAAGTGTACTTGGTGCCAAAAAGCCTTTCGGGTTTCTAATGACCTTAATGTGCACACCCGCATTCACACAGGGTATCGTCCTTATCATTGTAAAATCTGCAATAAGACTTTCACAGTCCTACGGAACCTATCCACCCACATGCGGGTACACACAGGTGAAAGACCATTCCAGTGTAATATCTGTGCCAAACGCTTCTCTCAAAAATCTGCCCTCACTGTACACCAGCGCATACACACAGGGTCAAAGCCTTTCAAATGTGAGCTGTGTCCACAGTCATTTGCCCATTCTTCTAGCCTCCGACAGCATAAACAACGTCACCAAAATAATCAGTTTGTGGAGAAGGAGTTTTGGTGTACCATTTGTAGACAAGGATTTGCAGATTACTCAGAACTTGTTGTCCATGTTGAAGAACATTCAAATAATTCACAAGGCTCTGATAATGTGGTGAAAATCAAACTTGAAGGGTGCTCCAGTCCCTCCCAAATTGCAGCATCCACAACACCTGATTATCTGTCCCCTGCCAAAAGTCACTATAGCTATCAGAATGCAAGAAGTTTGGTCAAAAACCAGTCAGATGTTGTTTTTAGTAACCAGGGATTTATTAAAAATGAAGGTGCACCTACTATAAAAGCAGAGCCTGAAGCTATTAACATAATGGAATCTCTCAAGTTTAAAGCCTTGACTGATGACAATGATGATTACAAAGGACAATCAACCCAATCTACTGACCCTATTCTTTCAAATGACAATGTGAAAAAGGCCATACAATATCAGACTTCTAGTAGCCGCCGCAAAAAGTCCAAAGTCTCCCAAGTATTTTCACCAGAAGCAATGATGTATCAAGCTTCTGACATGAGTTTGAATTCTTCTAATGCTGATTATAGTGAAAATTTCCAGAAAGAAGAATTCCAACCTTCACTGGAAAATGATAATGGCATTTCTTGTTCATATTCCTGTGAGGAATGTGGAAAGAGTTTCAGTCTGAAACGCCAACTGCAAGCCCACATTAGAATCCATGCAGACAAAAAACCTTGCATATGTCAGTTTTGCAAAAAATCATTCCAAAATGCAAATGATTTCAAAGTTCACTTTTGCAGCCACACAGGTAAAAGTCCCTACAAATGTGAAGTGTGTGGGCAAAATTTCTTAATTTTACTTAACCTTACTGCTCACATGAGAACACACACAAGTGAGCGTCCTTTCAGATGTGAATACTGCAGCAAGCAATTCACTCAGAAGTCTGCGCTTAACACACACATCAGGATACATGCAGGAACAAAGCCTTTTAAGTGCCAACTCTGTGACCAGACATTTACTTATTCTTACAGCCTCAATGTTCATTATAAACACCAGCATAACATGACCACAGGTACTGGCAAGGTTCCAGATCAATCAGTAGCTGGTAAAGTTTTCAAATGTGATGAATGTAATCAGACTTTTGCTAATACTAACATGCTTAGTGTTCATCGGCGAATACACAAACCTCAGAACCAGAATAGAAGGAGACGCCAAAGGTATTCTAGCATTCTATCTCAAGTGGCTTTTGATAGTAATCAATCTGAAGAGTATCTATCATTGTCTTATGATGAAAAAAAGGGTGACTTGGTAGAGGTGCAAGACAGTTCTACAGGAGGGGTTATTAAGGAGCTATTACCAGAAAATGGCATGAGCAATTATCAGTCCCGGACAACACGGTTCCGTATCACTGATCGAATGAATTTGCGAAGTAAACAACCAAAATGTTTCAGGAGCACTCCAAATCAGCAAGGAAAAGATGTCCTGGTAGAAGAATATAGCAAAGAGACACTTGAGACCTCAGATGTGTCAGATCAAAAGAACTTGTTAGAACTTCAAGATGCTCTCAATGTTTCCTCGCAAGGAAGCGAATCAGTGTGCAACGTGTGTGGCAAGTCATTCAGCCAACGAGCGCACCTGAATGCACACTATCGCATTCATACAGGTGAGAGGCCTTACAGATGCCGTTGTTGCACAAAGGCATTTCGTGTGCGCAGTGACCTGACAGTGCACGTTCGTACGCACACTGGGGAGCGACCTTACAAATGCAGGTTTTGTCCAAAAGCTTTTTCCATTTCACGTAACCTAACTGCCCATCTTCGAACACATACAGGTGAAAGGCCATTTCCATGTCAACAATGCAGCAAGCGTTTCACCCAAAAATCAGCTCTGACTGTGCACCTGCGGACTCACACTGGTGTACGACCTTATGTATGCATACAGTGTGGTGAGACGTTTGCATATTCACACAGCTTAAAGGTGCACACGAAGAATCATGAGAAATCAGACTCTTTTAATCAATCTACTAATGCCGCTGGGAACCGATCAAGAAAGAATAATGCAACATCAAACAAACTTCTTGGGAATTATCAGCAAAATACCCAAAATCAAAACACAAATTGCAGCCCCAGCAAGTCTACAAGAAACAGTACCCGTAACAGTACCCCGAATGTAATGCAAGAACAATCACCACTACCTGTGGCTAGCAGTAGCAACAACAACCGCCCTTATTCTTGTCAAGTCTGTGGAAAATCATTCATGCAAAATTCACAGTTGGTTGCTCATCTGCGCATTCACAGTGGTGAGAGGCCTTACCTTTGCAGGTGGTGCCCCAAAACATTCCGTCTCTCCAGTGACCTGACAGTGCATCAACGTGTGCATACAGGTGAAAAACCCTACAAGTGTGAGCAGTGTGGCAAGACATTTTCCATCTCACGTAACCTCATCACCCACATGCGAACACATACAGGGGAACGGCCATTCCAGTGTTTGTGTTGCAACAAAAGATTCACACAGAAGTCAGCACTTACAGTGCACATGAGGACCCACACTGGGGCCACACCTTACAAATGTGATGTATGCCGGGAGACATTTGCATATTCCAGCTGTCTTTCTTTGCACAAGAAACACAAGAAAGCAATTGACTGTAATCATTGTGGTGAAGTCCTTCTTGGCAAGTGTGCCTTCAGATCTCATATGCAAACACATGAAACAGATAAAACATTCCTAACAAGGGAGTAACGAAAGTCCAGTATTTAAAACTTTAAAAAAAAAAATCTTTAGTCAGTGAAAAATCTGTTTTCTTACAAATGACTAGTTTAATCATCATTTTTTTTCTTAGTTGGGTCAGAAAAAAAATAATTTACAATCTGCTTGCCTGTTTTTACCAATTCTGTATTCATCAGTGATATATGCCCAACAATAGTTTAATATAAATTTTTAAGAAAATTGCACATAGATTTTTAAAAACACTACAATTTAAGTGGTATTATGCTAATGCCTTACATTTTAACAAAGAAATTCATTTTGTCAGCTTAGTCTGTTACAGAACTGTTTCTAGAATACTCAATTCTTTTTTAATGTCTTGTAAGAGGATATTAAGTTTCTAGAATACTCAGTGTGATCAAATTCTCTGTTAATGTCTTGTAAGAGGAAACTACTAACCAGCTGTCTCCAAATTTCTCAGAATAAGGGCCATATTATATATTTTTTACAGAAAAATGATATATAATAATTAAAAATATAAAACATGAGTGAATGCATTACCAAAATAAACATAAAATTAAATTAACTGCAAATGAGAAAATGAAGCTATTTATTTCATGTTGCTGAAGACCAGATAAAATCTTATCATAGGTCAGATATGGACTATCGTTTGGAGACCTGTGCTCTATACAATGTACTCTGATATGTAATCTTTTCCAGATGATTACAAAAGGCATCCTAAAGTCTTATGAGAAAACTGGCTTCTAGTGGTAAGGCTTAGCTGGTGGGCATTACTTGTGGTAAAAATATTAACAATTCAGATGCAGAAACATCCCTGAAAAGCTAAATGACTTCCACACTGATTAATTGGTTGGCTTCTTTTTTGTTAATTTACCAGTATTTAATTTTAAAAACTAGTAATTAATTTTTTTCCAGCACTTGATTTGGTATGAAAATTGTCTTATAGCCAAATACCTGATAAGACAGACTGAATAATGTTATTTAGCAACACCATATTGGTGTTTATGCTGTTTTTTGGAACATTCGTTACAAGCTAAAACTATCCAGCAACAGTAGATAAGTTTCTTGATTTTTATTTTATATTTTAAATGAATATTTTACAAACTGATTTTTTTAAATTTATTTTCTAATTACTTCTTAGTCATTGCTTTTAATTGTAAATATTACTCGTATTTGTATTAATTTTTTTAAAAGTATTTTCTTTATTAGGTCATTTTTTATTCTAAACAGTAATATTTTCTTCTCTGCAATATTTTTTTTAATTTATTTTTCTCCAGATACAGTGTCCTGACAACTTCAAACTACAGTTTGTTTGTCTCACCTTTAGTTGTTATTACTCGTTTGCTTAAACGAACGAGAGTTATTTTTTTTCTGAATGTTGCTGATTGCTAAATTGATATTATTTTTGTTCACTCATTAGGGCTGGTTTCATTATATTTTGAGCCTGAAGAATTAACAATGCTGTGGTTGGTTATTCAATTGTCCTTGTACATAAGATATTTGCTTTTGGCTGCAATAGCAAGAAGAAACTCTGACATAAATTGTGTCAGTTTTCCCTGAAAATTTGTTCTCAGTATCTCTTACCATGAAGTGTCTGCGTGTGCAAGTGTGTATGTATTTATATATTTACACATATTTATATAGTCATGAATGTATATGTATGTTTGTTCATTGTGGGGCAGTGGATTAGTATAGCATTACACTCTTGACTGGGTTATCGATAAAGTCTCTCCCCCCTTTTTTTTCACTATTTATATTACATTATTTGAATCTCTTAAATGAATCATTGGTAATTATTCATTTCAGTAATATTTCTTCGATTTTGTTTATTTTGCTTCTTTTTTTTTGTTTCACAAATCTGATCATCATTATGTAATTATTAATCAAATAGTGCAGATTGAAAATAAAGAATAAACTTCTGTCAAGATTTAAAGAACAAATGATGTGAGTTCAAATCGCACCAGAAATACATTTCTTAAATCTGATTTCTTTATGATTCTAGAATTACAATCTGGGAGTTGCAATAAAAGGCAACAGAAATAAGATGAAATAAATACTTGTAAAAAATTAATAATAATTCACTCTAAATATTTGGCATAATTTGGCTGATTCAGACAGAAATGGTGACTAATAATTTTGTAATATAAAATTCATCCAATCAATAAGTAAACAAAATTTTAAAAAATTTACGCATATACATATGCATGCACAAATATATTACAAACACAACTACATAGACCTTGTTAGTATGGATATGGATACTTTTATCTTTCTTATGCATACATATATACAGTATACACTTGGTTAGATATAACTTGCCCATATACAAGAAAATAGTTATTTATTTTAGTGCCCTTTGGTGTCTAATAGAAGTGAGGAGTGAATGTTTATTTTTTTTTTTTTTTTTTAAATATTTTTTGTATTTTACAAATTTTTCTGACTCTCCCCACTCAGAAATCAAAATCTTCCCTTTTATTAATTTTGACTTTACACTCACCTTCTGCGCTTAAACAGGAAACGGTAATTATTACATTTAGTTCAAGTTTTAACTTGCATGTTTTTATGCTGATTTTCTAAGCATATCTTAGATGTGGCACAAGGCCAAAAGTATGGGGCACCCAGTGAGAATTGAACTCACTCCTCAGTCATAATTGTTCTGGCAAGACAAGCTTGCTAACCATTACACCACATTGAGGTGCCCAAACTTGCATGTTTTCATGATTGCATTGTTTAAAAAATCGTGATTCAATGATTTTTTGAAAGTCTTTTTAAAATTACCACATTCCTCTTTTGATGAATTTATTTTTCTAAAAAAAAGTTTCTTTGCATAAGTTCTAAGTTTTTAACCCTTTAAGCGATTTTCTTTTCTTTACTTTTAAGATGCCCCAGTTTATTGTATATTAAAAAATATCCCCCCTGTTTATTAAAACTCTCCTTGTATTAGGCACCAACTATTACATACTTATTATATATTAGTTATTTGGTCTTTTGCTTTATCATCCACTGTGACCATTTATTACTCTGATTTGTTTTTCTTGGTATTTAACTTTCTGCTATGACCTCAACCCCTTGTAATTCAAAGAAACAATTTGTAACTGTTTGACTACCTTTCTGATTTTGCAAAGAATAAAGACATACAATCAATTGAAAGAAAAAAACCCAAATATGGAAAAAAAGAAAGAAATCTATTTACATTCTGAAAATCCCACTTCAATTTTAGAACACATGTCCTGCATTCATAACTCAAAATTGACCCTGCCTGCCTGACAGTTTACCCAGCTTCCTACCTGCTATGAGACACTTTTTAATTTATTCAATGATTGTATTTGTCCAGGGAGATGTTGGGTTATATCAATGGTAGAGTCTAGGAGGATTACTATTGGTATTGTGGCAGATGAAGAGGCCAGCTAGCATTCATGTCTTAAAATAATTTTTTTATAATCGAATAAAGAATGAAAAACTGTTGAATAACAACAGAAAGATTAAAAAAAATCCTCCATGTATTTTTCTCCGTGTATTTTCCTCAGTCCTGAAACTGTAACACGAGATATTGTTTGACATTCCTGTCTTAAAAGATTTTTAAAAATAAAAATAAAACCTTGGCTTGGGGGGTGGTTAAAAATAAAGATATCTACTGAACATATTTTAATGTATGTGCATGTGTACGTGTGTGCCTCAAATCAAGCATTTTCAGTTGACTTAAAAGAAGAAAAGTGTTTATCTTTTATTGAAATTTTGTCACCCTACAAAAATGAAATGTTGTGAATCGGACGGAAAAAATACCCTGAAGTTTTTTTTTGCTTTTTTTTTAATGGTAAAATAAGAATCAGTTAAGATATTTGTTTACAATTTTAAGAATAATTAACAATTTTTCACTCAAGAATAATGTTCTCATGTACTTAATATCCAAACTTAATTTTAACACATATTATATATGCCAGTGTATATGTCAATTTTTTAAGCATAAAAAAATCAATGCTATTTCATTATGAAATCTAAGACAATGTTTCTATTGTAGTATATGGTCTACCACAATACAAATACCATATATGGTAGACCTCAAATACCGAGGTAGGCCAAATATTATACATATATAGTAGACCTGAAATATTGAACAACTGTACAATTGTAGACCACATACTATACATATATAGTAAGCCTTAAATACTAAGACCACATACTGTACAATAGTAGACCTCAAATACTAAGGTAAACCACATGTTATGCATATATAGTAGCCCTCAAATACTGAGGTAGACAACATAGCACCCAAAAATTTATCTACCAATAGAAGATGATTAATACAAAGATGTAGTACATACCAAAGAAGGAAGTGATGTCATCTATAATCCTACAACTAAACTAATTCTACCATGCTAACCAAGTACTACAACTTATAATTCCAAGTTTTAAACACAAGTTTTTATGCTTGTTGAGACAATATGTTTTTTTTTAATAAAAACTAAGTTGTGATTAATTACTTCAAATATGCTATTCCCTCTTTCACAAACATAAAATTAAGGGTGGAACCTTAGTTGTCTCCCATTTGAAATACTCAACTATAAAAGAAATAGTTGAACCTCACTTATGAGCAATAGTCAAATTATATTAAATAAAGCTAGCTTAAATGCTTGTTTGTTTTCTTTACAAATACCAACTATTTGACTCTATGACAACAAATCTGTTACTGTTATTACAGAAAGTAAAACTAGCAAATAACTTATGATTTTGTATTTATAATAAAAATAATAAAAAGACAAAAAAATGAATTGTGGTAATTATCAGTATTTTAAGCTACCTTTTGTAGTCAGTAGAACAAATGCTATAAAGTCAATACAATGTCAGTTGCTGTTTAACAAACTATGTATAAAGATAAAATTATCATAACCAAAATTATTTTTGTATATAAACTCTTCAACATATTGAAATGGCAACATGTCAGTGTTATGTCATCAGTATCTGCAATTCTCTTTACCTTCTGCTTGTTAGCAAATATTAATCTTTGACAGATGGAAATGGTGCTGCTTTATTTGAGAGTAGGTGTTAAATTAGCTGGTGAATATTGACCTTGAATTTTAGAGGTCTTTATACCAAATTGACTTATACACTGGTATATAACATTTTTTTTTAAATAACTTTTTATACAAGACTATTTTCATTAACCTTTTCATGACCAGAGTATAAACTAAAACTTTAAGTGAAATTCATAGAGGCCTTTTTTTTTTGTTTTGTTTGAACTAATGCATAAAAAAATTTTAGGATATTAATCTCACTCTTACTTTGCTTCATCATCTCCCTTACCTTTATTCAATTGCAGTAATAATATTTTAGCAAACATTTTAACTCTATACAAAATAAAGTTCAGATTACGTTGTGGAATGCCACAATCATGCTGGATGATAGAATATTGCCTTAGACCCTTGTGACCTTAGAATACCACCTACAACAAAACATTCTTTAATTTGATGATGATATAATTTTGAAATTTTGTATGAAATTAGCTGGAATTCCAAATTTACATATTCTTGGTTATTTTTAGCTTTCATTGATTATTTATTCAAGAAAGTTTGTACCTGTTTCTAGCAAAAACAAAAAATTCAACATTTCTAATAATAACAACTGATTCAAGCAATGAAAATTATGTTTTCATGAAATTTTTTCTGAAGAAGATATACTTAGTGATGTTGATAATGAAAGATTTATTTAGAAGTAGGAATAACGAAGAAGGTATGGTATGTGGGGTCAGCTCCAGATGGCAATATTGATTTTCTATTGAACATAAGAATTCTGTAATATCTTATCAATAAAATTACACATGGTTTTATAGGTTATTTATCCCCATTTGTTTAACCCTACAGAGAACCATACCAAGAAGTAAAAAATTAACACATATCTGCATAGAGGCTTTTCTTTACATAGCCACAGTGTAACAAACAGTTAAATATCAGGTTAACAGTGATAAAAATTCTCCTTGAGAAAAGTAAACAAGAAAAACAATGAAATATGTTGATTTCTTTTCTTCTTGTTTGATTGATTGTTTTTCCTTGTTCTGATTGTAATTTTCTTCATCTACAGAAGACAATTTTAAACATTATCTTGTCAGAGTTAATTTTACTAGTAGTACCAGTGAAAATTTCAAGGTTTTTTTTTTTTTGTTTTTTTTTTTACTTTCTGATGTAGCATAAATGAATATTTAAGTTTACTGGAAGTTCTATAACTACAAAATACCCATACAAATATCACTATTGCATTGTTAATATTTCTCACTGTATGTCACTTTATTTGTGGTACAAAAAGTTTATCCTGCCATTGAATGTAATTCTAATCCCTCAACAATAGCGAGTTTGAATTTCATAGTTGTGTTGTCATATGCTGCTATGGCAACAGAGTGCAATTAGCAATAAGGATACAACAATTGAGAGGCCTTAAAAAAGAATGCAGTGGAAAGGGAAGTAATATTAATAATGAAAAGTGCTAAAGGTTAAAGTTTAACAACTTTAACCAAATACTGCAATAGCAATCATAAATATGAATCCAGGTTATTATTTAAAGAAGTAAGAGGGTAAAAAATTTAAAATTTATAACTTTTTCCATTTAACTGAAGCAGATAATGTGAGTATTATCGTTATTGCCTCCTCTTTCTTTTTTCTTTCTTTCTTTCTTCTCACTGAAACCAAACAGCATCTCTGATAAGTCTTTTCATCATGATCAAAATGAAATAGTCCATTATTTATGAGGTGATGGCAGGGCATACTGTACATGTGAACTAAGGAATGAAGTAACAAGAAGGATTATACGATGATTCTTGATCAAAAACTTTATTATAATTTTGTTACATTAATCTTTTTTGTCCAGGCTGGAACATAAGAATGTAATCTTAATACCTCCATTGTGCTTTGGTCTGTGTTTTACCTTAATACAAGGCCAATTTCTTTCAACTTCTTTATCACTGACTTTCAGCCTTGGGGTCTATTATAAAGCGACTAGGCCTTCTTTTATTGAACATTCATTATCAAGACATGACCTGATCAATTTGGCTACTTTCTATTCATTATAGATTTATTTTTACTAGAAAATACTGCTAAAAATTAAAACTAGAATGCACCAGTTCTTTTACAACTTATCTATCTAAAGAACAATAAAACAAAATACAAAGTGCTCTTCATTAGTATTTAGTAAGTTTACCTCAAGTCTCTAGTGTAGACCACCAAGGAATTAAACTTATCACACTAGTAATAGTCTGCAAAATGTGTTTACTAACCATTTCTATACTGCAATGTGCCAGTAAAGATTCTAAAAAAAAATAATAGGACTAGATAGGTTCGCTTATTGCCCAGTTCACACTCTTCCACAATCTCTTGGACCGGAGTAAAAGTTTATCCCCTGTTTCTCATTTAGGATTGAGTTTCTGGTTCCTTCTAAATTTTTCTCTTTCACTTTCAGTAGCCCCCTTTGCATCTTAGTGGCATTATTATCTTGCATGAGCTGACCTGATTTAAGATGAACATAACCAATTACTCTAAACATTGTTTATTTAATTGATCATTTGAATTTATTGGAAGTCCTCTTGGTTTTCTTCTTTTCTAACCAATACAGAGAAACAATTTTAGCTTGAATCCACTTTATTTAATAGTCCCCACTCCCAGTCATATTGTTAGCTAAAACTATTAACATCGGGATAACTTTGTCTACTTACTTTTCTTCTATTCATATCATACCTTATTCATCATTATCATTTTGACTGTGACACTCTACCATAAGCGGCTCTCAATCCTTGTATTGGGTGAAATTTAGTATAAAATAAAAATAAATAAAAGAAAAGTCTTTGAGTTTTATCCCTAGATATCTCTACGTATATAATTACACACACACACACACACACACACACACACACACACACACACACACATATCCAAAAAAGCAAATTTGATTAAAAAAATTTCAAGTATTTTCAATTATCATAGACTAAAGAATTCTAACTACCACAGAGATACCACATTGGTTCTTGAAAATGACCATGGTAGTTGAAAGTATTCAAAGAAAAATAAAGTATAATTTTAAACAGTTTAGCCACAACTTCAAGCACAATACTCAACACCTGCTCTAAAAATTGTCTGTTTTTTAATCAAATTTATTTAGAATACTTGCTGCCTAAATATATCATATATATATATATATATATATATATATATATATATATATAATAACTTTTTATGCTTTGGGAGTATGGAATTTTTTTTTAATCTCTGGACATGAAAAGGTTAAAGAAGAATTTCTTAATATCTTTTGTTGTTTATATTCACTTAAATTTTGGTTTGTCATTATTTCTCTCAATTTTTTTTTATTTATTCATAATTTGACCCTAGCCTCAGTGCATTCCATTATTTAAAAAATATTTATCTTGCAGTAAAAAAATGTAAATTTCATCTGACTCAATATAAAGACCTTTTCTTTTTATTCTTTTTTAACCAGCAGTGATTGGTTGTTGAACACAAATAAAAAGAACGAAAATTTCACTAAAATAAATAATATAAAAAAAATTAATTAAAAAGACAATGAAATATACAAAAATTCATTTCTTTTTGTTGTAGTTTGAGTAACTTATTCATCGATGATTTTTTTTAGTTTTATTAAAGAAATTGTTTGGACCGTGATTGTTGCAAAAAAGTATTGATAGATTTTTGGGGGGTTTTTTGCTCTTGAATTTGGCCCCCCCACTCACTCCCTAAAAACAAGCATACTGACAATATTTTAAAAAAATGGAAGACAAAAAAAAATTAAATAAAAAGTCATTCCAAAGATATGAGGTCACAGAAAAATAATTACCAATTTGAAAGAGCGAGTGATGGAGAGGGTGGATAAAGTTATAATATACACCCAAGCCTTTCTGAATGTCTGTAGATTTAAAAAATGAAACAGTTTAATTTAGTTGTTGATTTCTTACAATTATATTTTTGAAAAAAAAAATTGAAGAAAAAAAATCAGCTCCCACCCCTCCCATAATGTGCTTCAGTCTTCTCACTATATTCTTTGACTTACTCTCTTATTGCTATGTTGTCATGACCAAGGAGTTTCTCATCTTTATTAAACTTCCCTAAAAACCTAAGAAATTTACCAAATGAAATAAGTACCACCTATGTGCCACATTAGTTGTTACATATGCACTCACATTTCATACACTAAATGCAACAATTATCCTACAGTGATAGAACTAAATGTATGCAAAAATACTGACTCATCCATCAGCAGTTTCCTTACCCTATGTGAAATTGCTGAAGGATTTGCTGTAGCATACCTCATCTATAGTTTGGACCCTTGTGCTTGTTGCAGTCAAAAGTTTCAAGTTTCTTAGAGATCTTTTACTGGGGGGAAATTAACTAAACACAAATTCAAGATCCTATCTGTTCTATTGTACAAAGATATTTATATCCTGTATTTTCTGGGTCTGAACCTATGGTATATTCCAGAGAAAATGTTTATCTATGGTGCCTTTACTTCCATATTTCCAATTTCTTTGGAAAGACCTGTTATTTTTGTTAGATATTTATATATAAAAGATGTCATTAAATTTACACTAGATATTGAATAACATTTTTTTTCTAAAGCAGGCAATTGATATCATATATGTAGTGAGGTCACTTTGGCTGTAAAATTTTATAGGACAATCTTCATCAGAATGTTTAAAGAATAAGTGCCAAAATCCTTAAGTTATGATAATGCCATTTGTATTGTTATTTATTATTGAACCGAATAGTGTGTGTGATTTTGGTAACAGCCAAAGTTGATCCCAGTACAGCATTCTTTCTTATTTGATTGGCAAAAACTTTGAAAGTGAATGGATGTTATGTAGTAATGCTCTCTTTAAAAATATCACATGCACACATGAATCGAATTAGGTTTTTAACTTTAAGAAGTCATCAATCTTTCAACAGTTATTCAGAAACTTTAACTTTTTTTTTGTTTTGGTTATTGATACCACGTTTTTAACCGATTCATTCTTCAGCTTTCTAATCTGTGAGAAAAGAGTAAACAAAAAGATAAATACAAATTGGAAAAAACTAAGTTTTTCCATCTTTTTTCTGGTACACTTGAAGAATACTGAAGAATGGGTCGAAAGAAATTATATTGTTTCATTCATTATCCTGCTAATGCCATTAGTAAAGGCATGACTCCTTCACCCTCCAGCTATGGGTTAAATAGCAGGGAAGACTGGGCTCTCTTGCCTTGAGACAACAACCAGTCTAGAAGGAAAATGAATTAAAAACCAGCCTGAAGAAGGATGGGCTCTATGAGTTTATTTTACCTACGTAACACCACTGTTACGGTGGCTGTAGTATATGTGGTCCCCTTATGACACTAATAAGATTATGGGACCCTCATTGACATAAAAATGCAAAAGTCTTTTAATCTGTTATATAGCTGAACGATAGTAATGGTCGAGGTTGAGAACTTTCACAGAAATTCTGTTAAGTTTTTCCAAAGTGAATAAATTTCAACATATAAAAGAATTTAATATATGTAACAAATCACTCAATAAATCCCGGGCCTAAGTAATAAATCAACAACTTTTAGGCAAAATTCAACTCTATTCATCAACATAGTCTCCTTCTAGAGTGATACATTTCTCTAACAATTTAATGCCTTCTTTGTAGAAAAATTTGTCTTTGGTCTCAGTTTCTGACATCACTTCTTCATTGAAGCCAAATCTCTTTCCCTGGAACATTCTTTTGAGGTCTACAAACAGCCAATAGTTGCTGGGGTCAGATCTGGAGAATAGGGTGGATGCAGAAACAATTGGAAGTGCAATTCATGTAGTTTTGCCATCATTGCGACTTGTGACATGGCGCATTGTCTTGGTAAAAGATCACCTTTTCTTCTTCATTCGTGGCTGTTTTTTGACGATTTCTTCCTTCAAACACATCAATAATGCTATATAATATTCGCTATTGATGGTGCTTTCTTTCTCAAGGTAATCAATGAACAAAATACCTTGCACATCCGAAAATACAGAGGCCAAAACCTTGCCTGCTGATGTTTGCGTCTTTGGTGACATTGGATGGGATTCACCTGCTGCTGTCCACTCAGCTGACTGTTGATTTGACTCTGGAGTGGTGGTAAATCCATGTTTCATCTATTGTCACATATTTACACAAAAACTCCTTGTTGCGTTAAAACAGTTGCAAAAAATTCTGAATCATCAACGCACTGTGAGCAAACACAGCACCCACTTTGAACACAGCTTTCTCATTGACAAATGTTCATGCAAAATGGTGAATACACTGCCTTCTGATATGTTCAACTCCTCTGTTATTTCATGCAACATCAATTTATGATCGACCAAAACAAGTTTGGATTTTTTTTGTGTTTTCCAGGACAACTGTCAATTTAAGGCAATCTAAGTATACAGCATCATTTGTGTCTGTATGGCCACATTTAAAGTCAACATACCACCTGTTAACTGTTGTTTTCATTGGAACAGAGTCCAAATAACACTTACCGGGCCATTGCTTTGCTTGAACAGTATTTCTTCCAATCAGAAAGCAATGCTTTATCAACACACAAAATTCAAATTTTTCCATTTGTTTTGAAAATTTGCAACAGTAGTTTCACCTAACTGAATTTGTAAACTAATAATCCGATTGAGCCCAAATTTTGTCACATGCCATCTGAAGGTTAGTACTTCATAAAAATCATGTGGATTTTTTATTAGTGATGCTATCTATATGTCAGGCCTGGGACATATTGAGTGATGTGTTATTTTTATTTAATTACTATGCAAAAAGAGATAAAATATACTTGTGCATTCACAGAAAACTGAAAAGGAGTAAAAAATCATAGGCTTTGTTGTTAGGAATTACGCATGTATGTGAATTAAAATTTAGTCATTGACTACCCCATGGAAAGAAAATCCTTGCAGGGACAAGACTCATGTTAACATTGCTATATTTAAGAGCAAAAGAAGGTTTATTTGACCCATCCTTTTATAGTACTAAACAGTGCCATTTAGTAGGCATCTTGGTAGACAAGGTGGAGCTAATTTCCACAAATATACTTGAATAGCTGGTTTGACTCTGTACTTGGTAAAACAAATTCAGGTTGGAGGAGCTTGTGGTTTCTTCCCATTGCTTTAGATGTTGAGGCTTATAACCAAACTCTTCCAGGGACAAAAAAGTAAAAATTTTAAGATAAAGTGTTTTTTATTCCTACAGTTTAAAATATAATTGATATAATTCATAACAAGAAAGTATGAATAGTTCTTTGCATATTAACTTGTTGACATATTTTTCTCAGCCTTGATCAGACAAATACTGAAAATATATTAGCAGTCATTTATATGACTCACTGATAGTTTCATGGCTGGATGGTTGACTGGTTTAAGTGCTTAGCTAGTGAATTTTGTTAATTTGATTAGAAACTACCAGAAAGGGTCTCATTCTCTTACCAATTTTTTGTTTTCATAAAAACAATGATACCCAAATATGGATGAAAGCAAAGTCTACATTTTAAAATCATTCCTTCTCTCTTTGTTGCACAATTATCTTTTTAAATTAACGAAAAAGATTTGGAGAATCATGGGAAAAAGTCACATAGGATCTGAATTTATTATTTAGTTCAATTTTATACTTTTTTTTATTAAGCAGCAAGCATTTTTTTATAGTGAGCTTTTTGTAAGTTGGTTATAGTCTACATATACCTGTCACATCATTTGGAAAAATAATTTAAAACAAAGCCCCACTTGAATAGCTTTTCTGAGGCTAATATTATTTGAAATACAAAAAAGAAAATTGAAAGAGTGGTGTTTATTGGAAATTTTCCTTCTCCATTAGATCTCCATAAATCCTTAATTATTATTATTATTATTATCATTTTTTTTTTTTTTTTTTGCTTATTTTCATTCTGTTGCTTCAAACTGAACATATTTATTTGAAGAAAAAGAAAAAAAAAATCAATATTTAATGATAAAAAATTACAAAATTCTTGTGAGAAAATGGTTGTGTATGCCTGTTGTATGAGATGGTCATAAAAATATATCTATCTATCTACCTATCTATATACATATACAATATATATATATAAATAAACAAATATGTATTATTATAATTATATATTATGAAGAAAAAAAAAATAAAAACAGCAGTAGACCCTTGGAAAAGAGATGGCAGCTTTGAAACTGCTGGTTAGAGTTGATTTTGATGGGAAGCACCATTGCATGTGTGCTTTTTAATTTTTTTAAAAAATTTGTATGTGTGTAAAGGGCATGATCTCACTACTGATTGGAAAAAAATTACTGTTGAATAAAAGGGAATGGATTTGGTTTCCACTGAGTTGTCATTTTTATGTTAATACAAGCGGAAACACCAACCTCTGTGGGGTGTTCCTGCTTTACACTACATGAATTGTTCCAGACACAAAGGTTCTTGAGTGAGCCCAGATGAAGAACATTCATGCCACATTCATGCATCCCCAGCTTTGATGGGGGGGGGGGGGGTCTGCTATGTACATCGCATGGGTGATAAAGCATCTCTTCTATGGTGAGCTCAAAGAAAGGAAATGATCTCATGGTAGACAGAGGATGCACTTCAAGGAGATCCTCAAGGCCTCCCTGAAACACTGCAACATCTCTCCTGCCTCCTGGAAAGAAGCTGCACAAGACCACCCTGCCTGATACGCCTCAGCCAAAACAGATGTAGCAGACTTTGAAGTGCAACGCACCCAAGAACTGCAGCAAAAGTAACAACACCAGAAGGACAGGTCAAGCTTCCCTTCCCAGCCAGACATTCCATGCCCACACTGTAGCAGTGAGAACATTAGCCTGATTAGCCATCTCTACACCCATAATAAGCTTCCTAGTAGTAATGAGTGAAGAAAAATGTAATATATTACCTTGAATGGCAGAGCTAATTGACAGGTACATCCAAGTAATGTCAACAAATGACAAGGGTTGTTGACAGATATATCCAGCCATAGATGATGTCAACAAAATGAAACAACAAAAAAAACACAAGTGATGACCAGCTTGAAAAGCAATGGACCACCAAGGAGTTGATTGACAGATACATCCGGCCGTAGATAGTCAACAAAGCAACAATCCAAAAATGCACAAAAGTTTTAAGACTATATAAAGTCTAGAATTTTTGGCTGAAGAGACAGAGAAGTCTCCTGCTGGTTTCTGACTCCCATCGGCCTCTTCGTGTATGCGACTCTGGCTGCCTTCCTGCACTAAAGAAGATATTGATGAAGAATAAAAATATAAGATTATATTTTATATATGTGTGCTTCTTGTTGTTGTTTGTCCAGATCCAGTGGCAGTATATCACAAATGCTCATCTTCACTCACAAAGGATGAACATCATCATCACATGAGTTGATATAAGAATGAATGTGGATGTATTTCTCAAAGATGTCTGAACTGATTTCAATTTAACTTTCTGAATTTTCAATTAACTGACTGCTTTTTTCAAGACTGGATAAATATGATTTCCAGAAAAATTATTTTTTTATAAATTCATGTAAGGTTAAATTTTGTTTGTGTCCCCAAGTTACACTAGTAGAATGAAATGATCTTCACTATTAATTCATCATGAATATTTACCAGTCTTATATATATTATTCTATGAATCCCCTGCAGTTAATGCATGACATGAGTTTCTTCAGTTTGTCACCTGTAGATTTAGTTGAAATAAAATCCATGTTTATGATGACACTGTTTGTTCAGAAAAAACATGTCAAAATAAGAATTTTCCAAATTGTCTTCCATATTTACCATTCTGTTGAACTCTCATCCCAATTTAAATTGAAAAATAAGTACAGCAAAATTTGAATGATAAGTGACAGAAGAATTATTAGTTCATTCATTTACAAATGGTATTCTCGCTTATATTTTTAAATCTTCTTTGTTTAATGCTTATCCCTATGAGGGCACTTTAGGAGAATTGAACTCTGAATTAATAACAATTATATATATACATCTACAGGTGATTGAAAAGTAACATCCTATTTTATGTATGATGGACTCTTCCGTTTTTAAAAAATTACAGCTAGATGGGAGGGTTCATCATATATAAAATAAGGTGTTACTTTTCAATCACCCTGCATGTGTATATATATATATATATATATATTTGGGCAGCAATCTCTCTTTTATTTAGGTTTCATTAAAAATGATAGACAAGGTGTGATGGTTAAGTTTTTATGTAACTCTTCATGTGATCTTATGGGGTTTTTTTCTTATGACGACATAAATTATATAAAAATTGTCCAAATGTTTTGTTTATCTGAGCACTTTTGGCTATATTTTTAGCCATTTTTGAGGATAAATATTATTTTACATGTAACAATGTAAGTGGTGTTATGTATAATGTAGAGAAGTGTGCATGTGTTATGTACCAAACATAATAAGTATGTTGTTAGCATGTTTGTAATTGATATTACTGAGTGTTGGGTTTTTCATTTTATCAATAAAGCCACCATTATTTTTAGTCTTTTTTTACATGTGGATAATGCTATGATATTTGTGTTGACAACAGTTATGTTCCGGATAGGGTTTGGTAGGTATCCATGTGTGTTTAAATGAGATTGAATTGAACTGCATTCAGAGAGATGCAGCATAAATCTTCCAGTCAGTTTCATAGTTGTATGGCCAATATAATTATTTATGAAATCAGGATCAAGAACTGCGTTCTTGAAGGGACATGTGAAAATAGCTAAAAGTATAGCCAAAAGTGCTCCGATAAACAGAGCATTTCAACAATTTTTATATAATTTATTTCATCAAAAGAAAAAAATGATAAGATCACATGAAGAATTACACAAAATAACTTAACCATCACACCTTGTTTGTCATTTTTAATAAAACTTGCATAAAAGAGAGATAGCTGCTCAAATATACAATTTTTAAGTTACATGACCCTGTAAACAACAAGTAAATTAACACCACAACATTCTGGAAAAACCTTGTTTTACAACTAATAGCAATAGCAAAAAACAAAATCCAGCATTTGATTAACAAATTCCAAATACATGAATCCATAATACAAAATACCCTAACTGAATCCAAATATCAAGAAGCATTACAGCACATGAATTTCAGTAGACACCTCCTAACACACTAATTCTCATCCATTCTCTCAAACACCCTTCCCATCTACCCAACCCCCATCCTCGCTATCCTTACCCGTCTATCACCCTTCTTCTGACATTTCCTATATCTAACCACTCTTTCCAATCACTTTCCCCTAATTACCCCCTTGCACAATAGTGGCAATGGAATACCTTGCTTGGGGTGAAATGATTAAAAAAAAAAATCTACAATGCTGAACTCAAACACTGACAAACAATCACAAAAAAGCTCTGCCACCTGTACCAGGGAAATATCCTACTTCTCAACAACACTGACAAATATATAAACCTGTCCAGCCATACATTAACAGATGACCAGAACGAATTCCAAAACCTAAGTCCTAATTGTCTTCTGCAACCAAAATTTAACCTCATTACAAAGAAAACTGAAATCAAAATTTTACACCAGTCATTACTCCAACTGGAAAATGACAAACTAATAAAACTAAACCCAAACATCAGAAATGAGTTTTGCAGGAATATGGTTGTGGGTCTTGTGTTTTAGATCTTCAGATCAAACAACTAAAAAACAACCCTAACATTGTCATCTGATGAGCCAATAAATCCAACATTTATGTAATTTTGGATAAATTAGATTACCACAACAAATTACAGTACTTCCTAGATGATCAATCAAAATTCACACTAATATATAGGAACCCCACCAAATCTCTAAAAACAAATGTTAACAAATTCATAGCATCTAATAATGCTGTCATAGGATCCTTGACAATCAACAAAATTATCAGCGATTATGAACCAAGACACTTATACTGTAACGTTAAAATACACAAACCTGGATACTCCTTACAACCTATAATCTCTCAGATCACTACCCCCATATACCAACTGTCTAAATTCCTGAATGATACTATCACCCCATACCTACCTACCTACCTACCAATTACAGCATCAAGTCAACCCATGAATTTCTTCAAATTCTTAAATCCACAACCCTAAACCAAGGCACCCTCACATCCCTCGATGTTGAAAACTTATTTACTAACGTCCCTGCTGCTGAAACCATTGACATAATCATTAACTTCATATATAAACATACTTCAATACCATCACTAGCTATCAATCCTCATACTCTAAAAGTTACTTTTTACGACCATGAAGGCCACATTTACACATGAATGGAGTAAGTATGATAAACCCTCTTGGTCCATGCTTTTCTAACTTTTACATGTCCCATGTAAAAAACAGTTTTTTTTTTAAATTACCAAACCCATAAAATATGCTTGCTACATAGATGACATTTTCATTTTTACTAAGAACAAAACATAAACAATAATCTTAAATCTGTATTCAAAAAAATTCCATCTGCAGCTTCATATATGAGCTTAGCCAAAAAAATAAACTCCCGTTCTTAGATGTCCCTGTGGAGTCTCATAATAATACTTTCATTACTTCTCTATATAAAAAAAACCTACCAGTAAAAATTCTTGTCACCTTAATTTCATTAGCGAATGTCCTCTTAAATATAAAATCGAAGTAATTAAAAATTTCCTCACAAGAGCCTATGAGAACTCGTCTTTCTTCAAAAAACTTCATAACTCTAAACAAACATTTATCAACAACGGATTCCCAAATTATTTGATTGACTACCGCATTAGACTTTTCTTTCAAACTTGACCAATAACAACAGCAAACACAGCAATAATAATAATAACATTAATATCTTCTGCGAAAACAAAATTCATAGCAATTATAAACAGGAAGAATCTTCACATCATCCAAAAACATGTAACTCCCGTTGACTTAAACAAAAAAATTAAATTAATCATCTATTATTCAAAATTTAAAACAGTTAACCTCATCATCAAGAACAACAATTCATCTGCGAGATCCAGACTACAACAAACCAATATTATTTACAAATTCACATGTCCCTTGAAGAACTGCAGTCTAGATCCTAATTTCGTAAAAAATTATATCAGTCATACAGCTATGAAACTGACTAGAAGACTCATACTGCATCTCTCTGAACAAAGCTCAATTCAATCTCATTTAAACACACATGGAGGCCTACTAAACCCGATCCAGAACATGCTTGTTGAGAACACAAATATCATAGCATCATCCACATTCAAAAAAGGACTAACAATAATGGAGGCAAAATTGATAAAAAAGGAAAAACCAATATTCAATAATATCAACTCTGAGCATGCTAACAACATATTACTATGTTCAGTATATAACACATACACACTACTCTACATCAAACACACTACCACATAACACATCACTGAATAAATTCCGGGCCTAACTAATAAAACAACTTTTAGGCAAAATTCAACTTTATTCATCAACATTGTCTCCTTCTAGGGTGATACACTGATTTCAATGCTTTTCTAACAATTTGATGCCTTTTTTGTAGAATGATTTGTCTTTGGCTTCAAAATACGCCTCAGTTTCTGATATCACTTCTTCACTGGAGCCAAATCTCTTTTCCTGGAGCATTCTTTTGAGATCTGCAAACAGCCAATAGTTGCTGGGGGCCAGATCTAGAGAATAGGGTGTATGTGGAAGTAATTCAATGTGCAATTCCCATAATTTTGCCATCGTTATGATTGACTCATGACAGGGTTCATTGTCTTGGTGAAAGATCACTTTTTTTTCTTCATTTGTGGCTGTTTTTGGTGATTTCTTCCTTCAAATGCACCAATAATGCTATATAATATTCACTATTGATGGTTCATCCTTTCTCAAGGTAATCAATAAACAAAATACCCTGCGCATCCCAAAATACGAAAACCAAAACCATGCCTGCTGATGTTAGTGTCTTTGGTCACTTTGGACAGTTTTTACCTGCCGCTGTCTTCTCAACTGACTGCCAATTTCACTCTGGAGTGAAGTGGTAGATCCATATTTCATTCATTGTCACATATTTACGCAAAAAATTTCTTGTTGCATTGAAACAGTTGCAAACAACACTGAATTGTTGACGCGTTGTTTTTTATTGACTGCTGTGAGCAAACACAACACCCACTTTGAACACAGATTTCTCATTGACAAATGTTCATGCAAAATGGTGAATACACTGCCTTCTGATATTTCCTCTGCTATTTCACACAACTTCAATTTACAATCAGCAAAAACGAAATTGTAGATATTTTTGGTGTTTTCTGAGACAACTCCTGATTTTATGCAACCTGAGCGTCTAGCACCATTTGTGTCTGTACAGCCGCATTTAAAGCCAGCATACTACCTCTTAACCATTGTTTATGATGGAGCAAAGTCCGAATAACTTATCAAGCCATTTTTTTGTTTGAACAGTATTTTTTCCCATCAGAAAGCAATGCTTTATCAACACATGAAATTCATATTTTTTTATTGTCTTGAAAATTTGCAACAATAGCTTCATTTAAATAACTAATTTGTAAACTAATATTTTGATTGGGCCTAAATTTTGTCACATGCTATTTGGAGGTTAGTACTTCATAAAAATCATATGGATTTTTTATTAGTGACGACATCTATATGACTTATTGAATGATGTCTTACATACTGTTACATGTAAAATAACAGTCATCCTCAAAAATGGCTAAAAATATAGATGAAAGCACTTGGATAAACAAAACATTTGGACAATTTTTATATAATTTATGTCCTCAAAAAAAAAAAATGATAAGATCACATGAAAAATTGTATAAAAAACTTGTCCATCACACCTTGTCTGTCATTTTTAATGAAACCTGCATATATATATATATATATTGTCATCTGCAGACAGATCTGTTTTGCTGTATCACAGCTCATCAGTACGGTTTGACTTCGATTGCTTTTTAACCCAGAATTGAAACCCGACCGAATTGGCATCAGTTGGCAGGCAGACTTTTTAGCACATATTATCATTATACGTGCCAAATAGCTAGAGTGCTCTAATTCATTTTACTGAATGAGTGATGCATACACGCCAGAGTAGCTACTGTTTTTCAAAGTCTACTATTCTTCCAGAGTGCTCAATCAGGGTGTGATATATATATATATATGATAAGGAAGTGAAATAACAGACAGATTAAAAATCAACTGTTCATTGCATTTACTTTTATAAAATGTACTCAATACAGAGTAAAGTTTAATACTGTAATTTTATTATTACAATGGTTTATAAAAGCATTATATCACTGCACAGAACATTTCATGTTCCAGAACAATATAGTTCTTCAGGTGATATTTTAAAAACAAATGGTGAAAATGATTTATTTTAGAAAATATGAAATGAATTCATGGTTATTCAGAAAGTTAAAGAGGGGTGATTGGAGGAAGTTAATATGATTATGAGTGTGTCTGTATTACTCAATGAAAAGTGAGAATTTGGTTGAACTATAAAGTTGAATATTGAGGTTGCATGAAGGACATTGTTGGGTTATGTCATAAAAATGACACTTTTAATTTGTCTGCGAAAGATACGTACTAGGAACATAAATTATTCAAATGTGTAGACATTAGTTTTTGACAGCAGGACAGATTTTACATTTTGTAAATTTAATTTTTATACTACTGTATCTGTTAAAGGAGCTAAATTGTTTAAGTTTAAATTTGAATTAAGTAATTATGGTATATTAAAGTATGTTGGAGTTATAAAAACTAAATAAGTATCGTGTGGGTTATTAATTTTAATAAAATAATTTATTTTAATATTAAAGCATAAATTATAAATGAACATGGTTTACGGCCTATCATGTTGAATACACTGGTTTTTGCTCGATCATCAAAGTTATGCAACATTGAGCCTGGTCAGTACTGAGATGGGTGGCTGCTTGGGAATACCAGGTGCTGTAAGTGTATATTGACAGATGTGCATTGTGGTGCAGTGGATATCGGCTCGGAAAGAGAAATCAGTGAGCCGAGTTCAAATTCCAGTTGAATACCCTGCATTCACTTAAGCACTGGTACCCTTGGGAAAGGTATTAATCTGTCCTTTCTCTCCAGTTATGGCTTAAATAACAAGGATAGCATTTGGGGACCCTGCCCTTAAAAACAAATCCCAATGTATCTTGATACTTGAAAAAGAAAAATGTATTACTAGACACAAAACTTATATAAAAACAACAATAAATTGTTGAAAGAAAAAGGTATTACCAGCAATAATTAAATAAATTTTAGTTGGCAATAAATGACCCGCGAGGTTGATTTGCCATAAAAACAAAACAACCAACCAACCAAAAATAAATGAACATTATAATTAATTTTAAAGAGAAATATTTACAGTGTTTACATAATACTGTCAATTCATTTCTATGGTTTAGTAGTACTTTTCCCTAAAATTTAAGTACTACTAAACCATAGAAACAAATTGACATTAAATTTTTTGTGTAGTAATATAATGCTTTTATAAAACATCATAATAACCAAATTACAATATATATATGTATATATATATATCTGCAGACAATCCTGTTTCACTGTATCACAACTCATCAGTATGGTTACACATCCAATTGCTTCCAGCCAGGATTGAAATTTGACATCAGTCAGAGATTCTACCTCTAAGCTATTAGCGCACAGTGGGAGAAGGCAGATTTTAGCGTGTTATATACACAATGTATACAAACGCCTGTAGTCAAGAGTGTTAAATCCATTACTGGAGAGCAATGCGTAAATACCGGTAAGTAGCTACTGTTAAAGTCTACCATTTCTCTAAAGTGCTTAATAAACAGGCAAGAGTGTATGAAATGGGGACAATTTACGCATCGCAACCTGTTTATATATTACTACATATATCATATTTAGTGACTACATATGCTTGAGTATACATCCTCTTTTTTTATATATATTTATGCCTTTCTTGTGCATCTCATTTCAAAAACCATCAAAAATATACATTTAAGAATTTTGTTTTTAAATACTGAATATCATTTAAAAAAATATCAAATCACTTTTCAGTTACATAAAATCACTTTTTAAAAAATTGAATCAAATACAATTTTATTTTACATCTAAAAATATTTAAATACTAAACATTGTTTTTAAAAAAATTGAAATGCACAATAATTTAAAAAAGCAAAACAAAATACACAACACTCATTCAAAAACTATTTACACAAAACTACTTATAAAAGGAAAACTATTTCCTAATTTGCCTTGAAAAAACTTAAAATCACCTTAAAGAAATCCTTTATATATCTTAAAAAGAAACAAATAGGGAATTAATGTCTATTGGCATAGAGAATGTAAAATTATAATTAAAGAATATCTCGAATTCCAGTTGAATTCATTGCATTCACTTACGCGCAAATACCCTTGGGAAAGGTATTAATCCGTCTCTTCCCTCCAGTTATGGGTTAAATAACAGGACAGATTAGGTTCTATAGCCTTGGCCAGCAACCAGTCTACCGCAGAAAGCAATGGCAACCTACTGTGGGATAATCTTCTGCCCAGTCAGTCATGTCTCTTTCGAGATATGATCGCCCAAGCGTGTATCACGTATGGCACTTAACTGACTGACTGACCGACCATTCAACAAGAATCAAACAAGTAAGCATTGATTTTACTGTTTTAATAAAACAGCTATGTTTACTTAAATGGGTAAAGCTTGTATTGTAATAAAAAATAATGATGGATTTAAAAATAATACCTTAATTGCTTAAAAACTACTGTTCATGTTTGGGTGAAAATGCAGATATAAACTTCAAAAAGTCTTAATGAAAATTGTGCAGTTCTTAAATACATTCTTCTTTGTGCTGTGTTCCTCCAGGATGTAGGTGATCATAGACCTCCACATCTTTCTGTCTATTGTAGCTATGAATATATTCTGTCCTGTTATTTCTCCCAAACTCTGTTCTACTATCCATTTGCTTAAGCCTATCAAGTATATCACACATTGCTTTCCCTCTTTCTATCTATCTGTCCTGTGAGTATCAAATTTTCCAAGCCCTCCTTCCTCATCACATATCCCAGAAATTTTAACTGCTTTCTTCTGATATCAAGTATAAGTTTCCTTTCTGTTTCCATTCTCTCCAGTCGACAGTATCCTCAGCATCTTTCTGTAGAACCACATTTCTGTTGCTTTAAGTCTCACTTTCATCTTTGAGGAGATTTCCCAGCATTCACTGTTATATAAGAGGATAGATATCATGTGACAGTTCAGTATTCTTTTCTTTGTTTCCAACAAAAGTTTTTGCCCCTAAATACTCTGCTTAGATTTTGGAATGCCTCTTTGATCATCCCAATGCACCTTTGGATCTCTGTGTCACACTTTACGTTCTCTGTTAGAACACTTCTCAAGCATTTTACTTTCTGTACCTACTTGATTTTAGCATCCTCAACCTGTAATTAGTATTTTGGGTTCCTCTTTTTGCTGATGATAATGCATTCAGTTTTCTTGTAGTTTATGTTTAGTCCTTTCTTCTCACTTTCCCTTGCTACCTTCTGTAGGAGGTTCTGTATTTTCTTTTTCAAGTCTACTATTAGCATTTTATCATTTGTGTATCATATATTAATTGGTATTTTGGGTTCCTCTTTTTGCTGATGATGATGCATTCAGTTTTCTTGTTGTTTATGTTTAGTCCTTTCTTCTCACTTTCCCTTGCTACCTTCTGGAGGAGTTCTTTTTAGTTTCCTTTCTGTGTCTGCTATTAGCACTGTGTTGTCTGCATTATCTTATATTGATTGTGGCTACCAATGATGTATCCTGGCAGGATTTTTAGTTCTCTCTGAATTGCCTCATTGTATATGTTGAATAAATCCGGTGAGAAGACATATTCTTGTTTTATTCCCCTTTCTATTTTTGTAAATCTGCTGAACTCATTTCCTGTCTGTATGCAGCGGTTTGTTGCCAGTATAGGTTCTTGATTATTCTAATGTCTTTCTCAAATATGTCAAGGTTTCTAAGCAGCTCTGACAGATCTTTGTGGTTGACTTTATTAAACACCTTTGTGCAATCTATAAAACACAGATACACACCCTATTAATTTGTATTGCTTTTTCTGACAACATTCTGAGCATAAATATCATGTTCTTTGTTCTGGTGTCTTTGACAATCCCACATTATTTTTGCCATATCTCTGGCCTGATTCTGCTGCTCATCAGATTCCAGATGATGAGTTTTGTTATGTGATTCATTAAACTGATTTTTTGGTGGAGTTCACATTCATTTGTGTCTAGTTTCTTAGGCAGTGCTATGAAAATCAATCTACTTAGGTCTTCCAGTATATCATCACTGTTGTAGATTTTATTTATTATTTTTGTAATCTTGTCTATGCTGAAAGGTTGTCAGCATCTCGGTTACAATTACATTTTGTTTCTGTTCAATTTAGCCAGTGCAGCTTCCACCTCCATTTTTAATATTTCCAGCCTGTCAGTATTTTTGTGTATTGCCGGCTGTTCTCTTTTGTTGTGGAAGATATATTTTTTTTATAATCATATTGCCCCAAGCAAGGCATTTTACTGCCACTGTTTTTCATGGGTTTACATAGGAGGAAAGTTATGAGAAAGAATGGCAGGTTATAGGGGGTATCAGGAAGTGGGTAAGAGAAGGATGAGAATACTGATGAGAGTGGAGTGGACGGAGAAAGGAGCATGAGAGTGAGGATGCAGGTTAGTGAGATAGGAGATGACTATTGACTTTACATTTAAATTCTTGGAGATTATAGCTGTCGGGAAAGCAAGTAAACGGAAGGGAATTCCACAGGCCAGAAGTGCAAGAAAAGAAGCTGATGGAGTAGAATTTGTGTTTACATTTTATTGGTTTCACAGTAAAAGGGTAGGACCTAGTTGCTAATCTTGTGGCTCAAGTAAATTTATATATAGGGGTCACCAGTGAGCTAAGTTCATTGGAGCAGAAGCTGTGAAAGTATTTGTAGAAGAGACACAGGGAAGCCACATTATATATATATATATATATATATATATATATATATTCATCCCATTACTAAAGAATTTTTTCTTTCTCTAATATAAGTGTTCTGTCCTTGAATTTTATGCATCCTGTTGATGCACATGTCTTCTGTGATGTTAATACATCATTAATGGTTTAAAATTTATTCTGTTTGTTTGGGTGCAAAAATAAGTTTGCAGATATAAACATTAAAAAGTCTTAATGAAAAATATTCAGCTCTCAAATACATTATTTACTTAAAAATTATAAATTCTTGTAAGTAAATTCTAAATGTAAATGTAAATTCTATTAATAAAGTAAGAATTAAAATTTATTAAATAGAATAATTGAGTTTTGCTTTGCTGTAATGACATCTTGTGACTAAATGGTAAAGCATGTTTAGTTTTGATGTGTTTTCCCTGATTAAAAGGGAATACAAGATCAATTTTTGTCAAGATGCACATTTTCTTTATTAAGAGTTGTAATCCTTAGTCCAATAGACAGTAATTCAACTGTAAAAAACAGATATGTACTAAAGCACATGTGCTTACTAAATATATAAAAAAATAATGTTGGATTAACAGAATCTATTAATTGCTTCATTCATATATATATATATATATATATATATATATATATATATATATATAATGTTGTTTGATTTCAGATCAGGTGGAAATTTGTAAAGGAACTTTCTGAAATTATGTGTAGATTCAGGTACTTTTGATAATCATTGGTCATTTTCAATGATAGAAGCTAGGTCAAGAGGTGTCCAGTGAAAAGTTTATTAATGATCCAAAGTTTGAAATGAGCCTATGTTCATATTCTATGGTGGTAAAATTGTTGAAATTTGTCATATCAAATGTGTACAATTTTATATCAACATTTTTATTCACTTTAATAATTACATATATATTCAGATAGCAAATATTAAGAGCACATACTGGCAATGAACAGATTAAATTGTGTTTAACTTTATTTAATTATTAGGGCATTTGGATAATAAATGTATTTTACCAGAAAGGAGCTATGAACAAAACTAAGTTCAATTTATTTAATTTTAGATTGTTTGGAAAGTTGATATGTTTTACCAGAAAGGACATATAAATAATATTAAGTTAAATTTATTTAAATACTAGCAGTATAGCCCGGCGTTGCTTGGGTGTAATGAAAGCTTTAAAACTAATCCATAGTCCTGGATCTCAGACTCAGCCTAAAGAATATTTGTGTGAAGTTTGCTGAGAATCGGATAAAAATTGTGGATTTGTATAAAGGACATACAGACAGATAAACAGACACACACACAAACATCTTGCCTTTTATATATATATATTATCGATTTTCTGCACTATTGTAAGAACTGCAACCTTGAAACTTCTGAATAATGTTTCTTATGTCTTTGTCTATGAGTGTATCAAATTTGATTAAAATCGGACCACTCCTTCTATAACCCGATTTTTTCGATTATCGACTTTTGATATTTATACCTCAACACAAAACCTAGCTAACAACACTCACAGATGCTTATAGTACAACTGTGTAAATTTTCAAGAAAATCGGTTCAGCCGTTTTGGAGTCGATAGGTAACAGACACACATACACACACAGACACACACACACACACACACACAAAGTTCCATTTATAAATCTGTTTAGATTAGAGTGTTCAGAAAGTCAATACATTTTACCAGAAAAGATCCAAAAACAAATCTAAGTTAAACTTATTTAATTATTAGAGTGTTCAGAAAGTAATAGTTTTTTTTTCAGAAAGTATCTAAAAGCAAATGTAAATTAAATTAATTTAAATATTATTATCAAATTTAAATATTATTTATCAAGAATGTAATCCCTTTCATTTTCAATGACTTCAGCTAGAATTCAAATTTTTCAATTCTGCATTTAAAGAAAGTTGGGTTCCCCACAAAAAATAAGTTTGAAAGACTGTTTTCAACCTTTTGTTTCTTAATGTGTTACCAGTTATGAAATACAGTGGATTTTCTTTTTCTACAATGCATCATAACATGCTTTTCTGTGTAAGCCAGGACATTCCCATGAAAGTGAGTGAAACAAGATTAATTGAGATTGTATCATAACCATGAATCGTCAGAGGTAGAGACTGTTGTAACTTGGGACTTATTCTAATATATCAGTGATCAAAACAAATGAACATTGACAAGTGCTAAATCCGGTGAGTATGGAAGAAGCAGAAAAATCTCCCATCTTAATGATTTTGTTTCTTCTAGGGTTTGTTTTGCAGTGTGTGTCTTTGCCCTGACATGCTTGAGTATAACATCTTTCAGTGCAATGCTTCATTTACCAAATCAAGTTGCTGACAATAAATGCTAACAGTGATGGTCATTCCAAGTTTCAATAGCTTGCAATGGATGTTTCCTTTCATATTCCACCAGACACAAAGCCACTAAGACACTAAAGGTCACTGAGTGTGAAAGAATATCAGAACAAGTTAAACATTATTAAGGAGCCAGTCAGTTAAGTGTCATATGTGATACACACTTGGGTGATGATGTCTTGAAAGAAACATGACTGACTGGACAGAAGATTTTTCCATAGTAGATTGCCATTGCTTTCTGCAGTAGACTAGTTGCTAACCAAGGTTATAGAACCCAATCTGTTCTGCTATTTAATTCATAGCTGGAGAGAGAAGTGATGGATTAATATCTTCCCCAAAAGTATTTGCGCATAAGCGAATGCAATGAATTCAACTGGAATTCAAACTTAGCTTTCCAAGTTCTCTTTCCAAGCCGATATCCACTGCAATGCAATTCACATCCATCATTATCAAGTAGAGAGAACTTTAAATGAACAGTATTTAAGAAAACAAAAGATAAAAGTATATAGGAAAGCAAGAGGCCAGAAGAGAATTCCACAAACAAAAAGTGTGAGAAAAGAAACTGCCAGCATAAAACTTATGGTTACATCTCGCCATTACAACTGTAAAATGATGAGACCTCAATGCCAATCTAGTACTACACTCAAATTTGTAAAGTCAAGGTACCAAAGTGGAAAGCTCATCAAAAAATTACCACGGAAACATTTATATAAAATTCACAGGGAAGCTACATTACAGATGTGGGGAAAGTGATGGAAGCCAAGTTGCCAGGTTAGGACCAATAACATTGCAGTTTCTTCTTACATCACCTGTAATAATGTGATGCAGTAATAAAAGGTTGGCATCTCTGATTAAAATACTACTGCAGATGGTGGCGTATTGTGTTTAGTTCTCAAGTGAAAACTTATAAGGAACATTAATTCCCTCTTTTGCAAGTTTACCCAGTTAAACTATGAAATGCACCATGGACAACACATGTTTAGATAGAAGAGATGATAAGCTAATTCTCAGTGCAATTTCCTTTCATTTGACCTTGGTTGGTTGACTCATAATTCACAGTGAAAAAATGCATAAGTACTTTCCAAACATGCTAATAATATTAATAATTAAAACAGTTGAAAATTTAATAATTATCTTTTTTGCTAGAAGACATATTTTTCAAGGTATGACTTCAAAATTGTGCTTAGGTATTACACTCACCATTCAGAGAAGATTTTGTATTATCTTACAACTAGCAAATTAAAAAAAAGCTTTAATGTAGGAACATTATTATTAATAAATACAAATCTAAAATAATAATAAATAAATAAAATAAAATAAAATAAAACAGCATTAAAACTTTGTTTAAAATAAAATAAATAAAGCCAAAATAATAAAGTTCTACCAGCATACAACAGAAAACTTTCCTGCCTGAAAAACAGATTCTTCACACCAAAAAAACATCAAACTCTCTTCATCACTTACCCCTCAAATGGTTAAACTGTCCATTTTCTCTCCTTGGCACTTTGCTTGTCATAAAACAAAGTGATTATCTTCCTCTATTATATCCAACCTTTAAACACATAACTAAAATACACACATGCACACACACACATGCACACACACACACGTGCACACACACACACACACATGCACACACATGCACACACACACATACACACGCACACACACACATGCACACACACACACATACACACGCACACACACACACACACACACACACTAGTACACAAATAAAATATTTTAATTTACAATTTAACAGGCTTTTAGTGCTATTTCCTTGTATGTTTTTATTTCTGTAAAAACAAGACTATACCTGTTGGTATGATTTGAATGACAACACAGTTATCCAATGAAAACAATAAAAACAGTCGTTCATTGAGATATGAATTAAAGAAAGCCATTGAACTGATGTTAAGGTTTAAAAAGTGGATTAATCTCCAAATTTAAAAAATTTTTTAAGATTAAAAGTTTTAAGCTCAGTATGATGTGTATTAAAAATAATGAATAAAGAACTGTAATTAATTAAGAATTAATGCAAGTGCTACTGACAGATTACTGTATAATGGGAGAGAGCCATGAAAGAATGATTTATCCTTCCATTTGTGTTTCTCCTGCTGTGGGCATTATTATATCCATGATATAATAACACCATAGTTCACTGATGGTTGAAAGGAAAAATAATGACAAATATGCTTTATTCTAAGAGAGACTTTTATAATACTAAGACATAAGCAAAACTATATATACATATATAGACATGTCCCATCCATTGAATAATATGTCACATAGATCTACACAGCAAATCAGAGTGTAAAGAAAAGTAAAACATATAATATGGACATACTTGTATGTCTTAAGAAACCATGTTTAGGACTCAAGATTCAAATGGCTTGGGTTCATCCAGGTCCCAGGTGAGGACATATTCCACAAACAGTTAATAGCAAGGGCTTTCCAAAATTGAGGACTGCAAGCTGGAGTTTCAGTCTTTATCTGGGAAAGATATATTCCCAAAGGAAAATGGCACCATGTGCTTGTAACTTACAGGAGCAGAAGAACCTTCTTTAGGTCACCTGATCAACCTTGTCTTCTGTGTGTGCCTTTTACTACTGCTTGAGGGGCATGGAACATTTCTCTGATTTTCCCAAAATCCACTGGGGTCTTTCTTCTCATTGGTCATCTGATCAACCCTGTCTCCTTCTCTCCTGTGTGAGTGCCTCCTACCACTGCTCAAGCCGTGTGAAATGTTTTTCCAACTTTTCTGAAATCCACCGGACCCTTTTTCTCATTGGACATCTGATCAACCCTGTCTCCTTCTCTCCTGTGTGAGTGCCTCTTATCACTGTCTAAGGGGTGTGGTCCAGCCCAAATGTTCAAATTTTAATTATTGCTTCAAAATTTATTTCTCATCAAACCTTTGGTATGTGGTCATTTTACATCTGTTTTATCATTTCAAATGCCATGAGAAATGATCTAGTTTTGGTCAAAAAGAAAAACCATGTTTCTCTCAGTGTCACAAAATTCTACAAAGAAACAAAGAAAACTTTACTTCTGGGAATTCTGTCTCTCTTTCTGACCAGTGGGATGGCTGTTAAGAGTCATAAAATTCTTCATGCCAGGAAAAAGTTTGTTTCAAATCAAATCTTTAGACAGCTGTGCTTTTGTCAATTTTATTGTTAAATTTTCAAATAACTGAGAGACTCTATTTTTGCGATAATGGCTATTCTGAATTTCCTGACAAGAATCTTTATCTGAAATTGTAGCCAACACTCAAGAGTCACAAAAAACTTTATCTCATAATTTCATTTATCTATTTTTCTTGGGTGGCCTTCTTAAAATATCCTTCACCTAGCTTCTAGTAGATGAAGAAGAAAAAAATATTCAATTATTATCTCTTCTCCTTCTTGTTCTCCTTTCTCAGCACCAGAAATAGTGTTTCATATAAAACAACTTTGAATTCAAAACTGTATGTAGCCCCAGTATATACTATGCAGTTAAGGAAAGAAGCATATAGGTCACATTGACTATGATCACAATTAGAGTCAACCATACATATGGGTCAAGTCAGTAGATCCAACCAATGCTTTTATCCACTGGGTCAAACTTTCGTTCTGACCTAATAAAAGAATCATCTGTAAATCCATCAATACTTTTCAAGTCTGGAAGTCATCCTATAGATTAATTCTCTATAACAGTATGCAAAAGTGAATTATAATTGTAATTATTGTATCATATGCAAATTAGTAGACAAGTGTAAGTAGAGAATAACTGGAGAAGTAAGAGGAGAAACTGTCATCACAAAGGATGCAGAGAGTTATGCTACAACTACTGCTACAACTACAGCTACTACTACAAAGAAATTCAAAACATAACTGTGATCTTCAATTATTTTTTGATGTAGTTATCATAACCTTATGTAAAATTTGACCTTTTTGTCTGGTGAAGGATGATGGAAGATATTTAAAAAAAAATTTATAACAGAATTTTTTTCAGACATAATACTTAAAGCATGTGTTTATCTCCAGATATTAACTTTTCAAAATTAATAAATTAAAATTATTGATAAAATTATGCTTGCAAAAACAAAACCTTAAACAACAATAACAAATGCAAGATTAGGAAAAATATTCTTTGATACTATACATGCATAACAATTAATATGCCATTAAAAGCATCCATTAGGCTACAGCTAAAATTGCAGTTAGCATTTCATTAGAACTTGACAAAAATCATCTTTAAAGACCATATTTTGTTTCTAGTTGAGAGGTTTAGTATTTATTTAATTTTTTTTTCCTGTCTCCTCATGCTTCCTGGTGTATCTGTGTGAGCTGGGTGGCACATCAACAGAAGTAAACTGTTTTAATAAAATGTCAATAAAAGTCACTTAAAAACAAAATACAATTCTAAACAATATGATTATTATCTTTTAAAATTCAAAATAACTTTGTACCTTAAATTTCTCAAATTAACAGTTACAGAAGATTGCTAACATTCTGAACGGACAGGGCCAATGTGTACTACCCCTAAACCCCTGACAAATGGCCTGATTGGGAGCAACACTTGTGACCCTCACTATTTTATTAACATTTGCTTTTTTTTACCTATATTTATATACATTATAAATTAAACTAAGCACAACTGACTATTAAAGGATGAAGATTTTTTGTGTGTTTTGAAGTCATTCTTGAATATTTTGTCCAAATCCATGGATTTGTTTTTCTCATGTTGAAAACATTATATAAAATTCCCTATTTTCTATCCATAATGTTGAATGTTTTAAAATTATTCAACTGCTTAACAAAAAAATCTCAAGTTGATGTTAAAATTACCACAAAACATTGTTGATTTCTTTAAACAAAATGATCTATTATGCCATGTCTCTAATTTGTATTTCGATACATTGTATTTATTTTCAATTTTTCTAGTTGAATTGCTCACCTATATTGCATATGATTCATTATTGTAAATAATTAGGTTACAATAAAATTAGTATTTTATATGAACTGAGATGTAGTAAAGTTAGGGGAAGGGGCTCTTTAAATAGATTCTGGGGTGGGTACTAGACCCTTGCATCAGACCTGAGTATTATTATAATATGAAATCTGCTTCTACTGTACTCAATGTATTGTTTGAGAAATTATAAATTTAGAACTTAGTAATGTTATATAACGAATTCTTTTCATATGATACTTAACAATATTATAATATGAAATTTATTCATATAACACTCAATTACATTAGGAAATCTCTTAATATAATGCATAAACTTTGATGTCTCAAGTTCTGGCAATTTTGGTGGATACAAGAAAAACTTTTTAATCAAAAAGGATTTGACAGAATATAAAAAACAGGATGAATATTTCTTTTGTTATACTTTATGATGAGTTCTTCAAAAGAATGGTCCAATTTAAATTTCAGGTTTAATTTCAGTCTCATGCAGTGAAATACTAAAAAAACAAGCAAATATTTTATTTTTTCAATAAAAACTCATATTTGCAATGCGATCAACGCTTTGTAGCTCTCTATTGTAAGAAGGTGAAAAAAATCCTGAATTACATGTTATTCAAGTGATTATCTGGAGAAAGGTACCATGACTGTTGGATTTATTTCTTATTTATTTTAAAGGAAAATAACAAAAAAAATGGCTGGCAGTAATTACTATATAGAGATAGGATAGGTCAACTGCTTATGAATTGAATAGTTTTTCTTTTCTTAATTATTTTTCATATATAATATAGTTTTATTAAATTTTTTTATCTTTCATCTCATAAAATAGTATGTTTCTAACTGATCATTACTAAAGAATAAACATTTGAAAATATAATGAAACCAAACAGAACAAAGATATTGAAGTTCTTACAATCAGACTGAATAACTATAATAATGAAGTGTATTAGAAATGAATGTCTTGCTATACAATATTCAGAAAGTATTGCCTATTTTTTCTTATGAGAATTCACTTAGCAATAGAAAACTTTTCCTTTTATTTCCTTACACTTACTTTTTTTAAACGGCACCACCTCAAGCAAGGCAGTAAAGCCACTAAAATCTAATTGGTTATTTTTTCTTATGAGAATTCACTTAGCAATAGAAAACTTTTCCTTTTATTTCCTTACACTTACTTTTTTTAAACGGCACCACCTCAAGCAAGGCAGTAAAGCCACTAAAATCTAATTGGTTACAGGGTGTGGAAAATTAAGAACAGAAATGTTAATAATGAGCAGAAAAAGAAAAGAGTAATCAGGAGGACTATATATAGCAGTTGACATTGCATTTAAATTTTTGCAGATTAAAGTTGGATGGAAATCAATGGAGCTGGAAGGGAGTTCTACAAGTGAGAAGTGTGAGAAAAGAAACTGTTAGCATAAAACTTATGACAACATCTAGCCAGCTCAACTGTAAGTTGATGAGATCTCAACGCCAGCCTAATACTATGCTCAAATTCATAAAGTTTAGGTACCAAAAGCAAAGCACTCATCTGAATAAATACTATGAAAGTATTTATAAAAAGGCACAGAGAGGTGACCTTACAGTGGTGGGTAAGTGACTGAAGCAGAGCCATCAGATCAGGATCAATAAGATTATGATTCTTCTTTGGATCTTATGATTAAGCTCAAGGTAAATAGCAGGGGCACTGAACCATATATGGCATCAATATTCTAAGCATGAATGAATAGTAGATTTACAGATATAGATTCTGGAGAGAGCAATTGTCTTGCATGACACAATGAACCAACTCTCTTAGCAATGGATTCTATAGAGTCTTTCCAGTTCTTATCAGCTGAGAATGTAAGTGCAAGAAGGCACACCAAACCACTTTCCTGGAGGTTAACATCAGCCATAAAACACATTTCACCACACAAAAATGCACTAAAACACAATTTGCACAGAGTTAAAGATAACAAACTAAAGCCAAAATTATACAATTGTTTTGAACTTTGTAAAATGGCAAATAATATGGATTTCCTTATAGTTGGTTCACATATTTTAATAATTTAGTAAATGTTTATAAATGGTTTTCACATTTATTTCTTCATAAATTGGTAAATTATAAATATTGCGTTGCATTAGTTTTAATATAATTATATTCATTTTTTTAGAATGTTTTAAATATAAAATAATTGTCATAAATAAACAATTTAATAAATAATGCTTACTATTTTTGTTGTAAATTCTCAAGAACAAAATATGTATAAATTCACTTTCATCAAGAAAATTCAAGTAGGCTGCTCTTCACTATGTTATATATTCTCTTATTAAAGTGTATAATTTTACCTAGAAGTGTATTTACATTGATGAAATAATTGTTTGGTGAAGCGGTGAAAGGCCAGCAAACTTAAAAAAAAAATATTGTTTTAAAAGGTTAGGAGTGCAAAAACCAAAGTGACAGGCAAGATTTTGTTTTGATAAGCAGAATAGTCAAAGTAAAAAAAAAAATATGCATTCAAAATAATAAACAATATGCATAATGGAAGGATGATGGGTCAAATGAATCTTGCCTATAAAAAGACAGAGGAAGATTAGATTGCAAAGAGACCGGAAAGAGAAGGGAATAGAAAATGAACCAAGCTAATCAACTCCCTGGTATACATACATATCTACCTCCAACCAATCCTCTATTCCACACCATGTCACTGAAGAAGCAGAATAAAAATATAAGTGTATATTTTGATGTAATCGTATCTGTCATTTTATCAGTCAAGAAGATCACCATCTTTGGTTTCCAGTTTATTCGTCGTCAAATTGATATACAACAACTATTACCAAAAACTGATTTCCAAGAATGCTTCTATTGTGGAAATAATGCTGGATAAATGTGTGGCTTCAGAAGGGGACTACTACAAATGAAATTAAATGCTGAATTGATATGCATTGTAGTTTTCTTTTTATATTACCAGCCTTGATATTTTTTATCAGTTCTGGTACATGCCATCCAAAATGATGGCAGGAATAAACTAGTAATTATAATAATAATACTTATTATTATATTATTAATCATAATTATTAAAATTGACTTGATAGACATTTATTAATTAACTTTTTATATACCCCAGTGATTGTAATAAAGAAGTCAGTTTGAAATTCCTAGCACCTGAAGAAGGCCAGAGAATACAATGGCTGAACCATTATAAAAATGACAACAAAGATGAGGACAATAGTCTGAATAATGTAGATAGTGTAAATTTTTTATTAATAAAACAATATTTATTGAATAACAGAATTAAATTTCAAATACCATTCAAGCAACAAGCATTCAATTCACACTGTATAGCAATAAATCCTTTTAAAACATGTGCTACAAAAAGTATTAGGTAATAAGGTATGTTAAAATAAAAATAAAAATTGTGGCTGTGACCTTTTCTGGTGACAATTAGAGAAAAATAAATAATCTGTAACTAGATTTACTTATCAGTGTGTAGTGTTAGTAATGACTGATAAGAATACAAGAATTTTATGAATTTTCCATTCATAAAAAACTATTCACTTCTGGACTCAGTTAAATTAACATCAGCTGAATCAAGGTTATGTGGTCTCAGGTCTTTCTTTGAAAATTTGATCTTTTTGCAAGTTTGTGAAAGTTATTCCTTCTCCCCTCATAAATGATGTGTTTATTTAACTTTCTGTTACCCAGTTGTATTGTTTATGTATATCCTAAATTTGTCTGGGTTCACTTTCTTGTTTATGTTGATGCACCCACTGACATCACTCGAGACCTGATTCTGCATGTGATGACTTTGAGGTGAACTATTAATGTCCCTCAATCTTTAAACATAATGAGGTGACACTAAGTACAGTTTTTTTCTTGTATCTCAGTGCGAATCCAATACATACTGGGGTCACTACAGATCAACTCTTCTTAGATCAAGGATCCTGATAGACAATAAATTTAATTCAATGGTATTTCTTGATGTCAATCAAATTATTGCAAACTACTGACTTGCATGTAGTAGTATATATGTAGAAGTAGTTTATATCTTTTGAACACACTATGCTAAAAGGTTGGATCATAACTTACAAAAAATTGAAACTATTTTAACCAATCAGAAAAAGAAAAAATTCTTGTCCAATCAATAAGCTATTTTTTAAAGTATATCAAAATTTATAAATAATCAAGATTTTACTTTATTGTACAATAATTATTTTTCCTCTGAGTTTATACTGTATGTATTTAAACTGATTTAATTTTTATATATTTTATTTCCAATGTCTCTAAACATTTTATTAAAATGAATATTTAATTCAACATTCTTAACCAGTTTTTAGAGGCAATATAATGATTTTCCATTTAGAAAAAATATCAATTAATTAACTTATTTGGTGTACAATAAAGATAGTATTCTTACTCAGTGTGAAATTGAAATTGAAATAATTTGTTTTAATTGCAATTTATATAAA
Source organism: Ascarosepion bandense (assembly GCA_037127315.1). Classification (NCBI taxonomy): domain Eukaryota; kingdom Metazoa; phylum Mollusca; class Cephalopoda; order Sepiida; family Sepiidae; genus Ascarosepion; species Ascarosepion bandense. The sequence continues at coordinate 1,773,232 of JBBBDQ010029148.1, read as the reverse complement.
AAAAGAGGCTTTGTGCAAAATATTTTTAAGCACCTAATAAAAATTAAGCTAGATAGAGAAAAAATATTTTTAAGAAAGTGGGGACTTACATAAATTACTAAAGTTAAAAATAGTCCTTAGTAGAATGAGACAGTGAAAGCTCATGAGGTGTCAATGTTTTAAGCTGTCTAGAGTTGTCTATGTAGTAATACAACTGACTGTTGTTAAATGATGAATAGCCAAAGAAAGTGATGGTGGTAAACTTGATACAGTTTTGGAAAATTTTATTAAAAGTGTGTTTTTATTCATCATCAACAAAAACACGATAGGTTGGTTTCATATGTCCTAAATAGTTTGTATTGTTTTTTTTTTTATCTTTGGCCAGTTGTTGATTTCTCTTGTATAGTTCAGGAAAACGTGGTAAGTTTGTTTCACATGTCCAAAATTGCTAGTATTAAGTTGCTGTGTCTTTTTTTAGCCAGGTGTTAATTTCTTGTGTATTATCTAGGAAAGCTTAGTAGATTTAATTAACAGGTACAAAATTGCTAGTATTATGTTGTTGTGTCTTTGTTTAGCCAGGTGTTAATTTTTCATGTATTATCTAGGAAATCTTGATAGATTTATTTCACCTGTCCAAAATCGCTTCTATTAAGTTTGTATCTTTGTTTGGCCAGGTGTTAATTTCTCTTGTGTTATCTAGGGAAATTTGCAAGATGTATTTCCCATGTCTACAATTGCTTGTATTCAGTTTCTTTGCTTCTTTGTTTGGCCAGATGTTAATATCTTTTGCAACATCTAGAAATACTTTGGAGATTCATTGCACATGTCCAAAATTACATGGATTAAGTGTCTGCATCTTTGTTTGGCCAGATGTTAATTTCTTGTGCATCATCAAGGATTACTTAGTGGATGTATTTCACATGTACAAAATTGCTTTTACTAAGTTTTTGTATTTTTGTTTGGCAAGGTGTTAATTTCTGCTGTATTATGTAGGAAATCTCAGTAGATTTATTTTCACATGAGTGCCATACGTGATACACACTTTGGGCATAAGTGAATGCAGAGAATTCAACTGGAATTCAAACTCAGCTCCCCAATTTGTCATTCCAGGTCAATATCCACTGCACCACAACGTGCATACATGCACACAATTGCTTGTATTAAGTGTTTGTTTCTATGTTTGAACAGGTGTTAATTTCTCTTACATTGTCTAGGAATACTTTTTAGATTCCCTGCACATGTCCAAAATTATGTGGATTAAGTGTTTGTATTATTGTTTAGCCAAGTATTAACTTCTCGTTTATTATCTAGGAATGCATAGTAGATTTAATTAACATGAACAAAATTGCTAGTATTAAGTTGTGTCTTTGTTTAGCCAGATGTTAATTTCTCTTGCCTCATCAAGGTATACATTGTAGATTCATTTCACATATCCAAAATTACATGGATTAAATGTTCATATCTTTGTTTGGGCAGGTGTTAATTTCTCTTGCCTCATCAAGGAATACTTTGTAGATTCATTTCACATATCCAAAATTACATGGATTAATGTTCAGATCTTTGTTTGGGCAGGTGTTAATTTCTCTTGCCTCATCAAGGAATACTTTGAAGATTCATTTCACATATCCAAAATTACATGGATTAATGTTCAGATCTTTGTTTGGGCAGGTGTTAAATTTTTTTCATCAAAGATTACTTGGTGGATTTATTTCACCTGTGCAAATTTGCCTGTATTCAGGTTTGTATGTTGCCTGGTGTTTTGGTTGTTGTGGAATGTCAGGTCTCCTCACTGTCAGCTAAAAATGTTAATTGATCTGCATGAAACCATCCTCCTTGACAATACAATAAAGTGTTAATACAGTGTTAATGAATAGTAATTTAACCTTGATCATATGTATATTCATGCTAGCAAGCTCACAAATTTACCTTTTCAGATTATCACAGGTTTCAAATTTTGCTCTTCAGATGGGTTGTAAAAAATTTGGAGGATGAGTTTACTTATATACCCTTTTTTCATGAATTTCCCTTTGTTATTACATTGAACCAAACACAATATCATCGTAAAAAAGTTCAAAATCGAGGTTTATCAAAACAGTTTTGTAGAAACACCACATTGGTTGATAATGTCTTCACTCATAGGTAGTGGTAAGAAGGAGAGGTTTGTATTTTTTCACATAAATTGTCATACATATTTTGCAGCTGCTGATCATATGGTAATGGACATTAACCATTTCCTTAAAAAAAACATTATTATGCTCTCCATAATAACAATAAAAGAAACAGCAATTAAGAAAACAGAAGATGGCGATTGACATTGTATTTAAATTTTTAAAGATCAAAGTTGACTCTAAAGCAAGAAACCCAAACAGAGTTCCATAAAAAGAAAAAAATGGCTGCTATATGTAGCTTTAATTTTCTTTGTTCAACCTAGATTTGAGTGTCATAAAAGAGAAGGAAAAAAAAGGGATAAAAACATTAACCAAGTTTGTAAAGAAAGTAATGTTTTAGATGGGAAATCCTATCAGTGAACCAAAGTCAGTCTGTATTTACAGCTACATACTCAGGCCATGGGAAAGGTATAATATTCATTCTTCCAATAACCACTTCTATTGCTAAATATTTCAACAGTGGTTTACAATAATAATGAATAGAAGATTTGTATAATTAGATGGCTAATTTGCTCTCCCAATGATTAACAGGAATAAGCAGCAAAAAGAAAAATGGCTGCTATATGTAGTTTTAATTTTGATATAGGTCTATAAAAAAATTTTGAGTTTTGTTTAATGGCATATGGGTCATTTAATGCCAAAAACGTGGGGTTTGAAGGTATTTTTTTAATGTTTGGTTATAGTGAGAAGGTTGATTTAGTCAGATTTTAATGAAAATGTTTTGGTTTTATTCTTTTTTATTTTAGAAAACTGAAAATGTCTTCTCATTTTTTATTAAAAAATGTTTTGCTGAGAAAATTTTTTTCCTTCAAAAATGTGTTATGGTTATAATGTTTTCTTCAAAAATGTATTTTTGGTAATGTTTTTCCTTAAAAATGACTATTTTTATGTATATATTTCTATAAAAGTGTATTTTTATACTTTCATAGTGTTTTGATCCCAGTTTGGGGGTTAACTATTTGCCCATAGCTGGGAACCTAACAGATGCTACCACACCAGGTTAGGGTGAACCTGAGAACAACAGCAATGAAGAGGTGGTTACATGCTCCTCACAACCTCCCAATTAGTGGCCTTGCTACTGGATGCAGTTTACTGTCATGCCCAGGACCATAAAAAGGATTTATAAATATTTTGTGAATGTTTTGAATACTTTTTGGCACTAAATATCCACCCAATACAAAGCACAAGAGGCTCTCAAGGGTTACTGCATGGCACAATAAATCCCCCTACAACCGACTGAACACACATGAAGTCATGTGTACCCTAAATGATGTTATTAGAGTCAGAGGTGTTTTATTTTGTTTAATGGCTGGAAGATATTCTAGGGTTCAAAGCGGACAACCCGCTTAAACAAAAGGGAAGAAAGTAACAAATAAATGGAAAATGCAATCAAGTAGCACTTGATATTTCCATTGGCAGCCCAATATAAGTAGAGTCTTAGAGCTAGACAAGAAGAGAAGCTGTTCACATTTGTGTCTTTATTTTTTGATGTTGATTTCATCTTCTGTCTCTTGTGAACTTATCGTTAGTCTTTTCCAATCTTTGGACACACCAGTATGAGTGTGACTGAGTGGAGAAACACAGCATGAGGATTGGTTTACCCAGTTAGTGACAGACAAAGAGGGGCCACATTGTACATTCATAACTGGGTGAGTGTTTTGAATAGGCATATAAGTAGAGGAAGTAAATGCAAGTTATGAGGATATGTGGGATAGACAATAGCTGACTCTAGACTTGAAGAGGTTATGATTGTAGTGAAGCATCATTTCAGGAGAATGTTTCACAATGTTGCCATACTCAGAAAAAATATGTCTGAGTGGAAACTCCTTCTTGCCAATAGAATATGAAGGAAATGTGGATGATTCCCCCTGTGTGGATGAGACATGGTGGGTCCTAGCTATAAATGACAGCCTTGATAAAACTGAAGGAAGGTGACATAGAGTATAATAGCAAGGGAACACGTGTGTATATTTTAAGGACACAAGATAAGGACTTTATTTACAAATTTACACATTTGTAATTCTCAATAGCTTGTTTCAAGACAAGTAATCAAACATTATAAGTTTGTAGATTCAATGAATAGTCAAGAAAAGAAAATGTTCATATTAAATCATCAGACACAAAGTAAATTTTCAAAATGTGTAGAACAAATTGAGAAAGTTTGTTTTTTACACAAAAATTATACAGTTGAATTCAATATAAGCAAAGGTTTCCAAAATGCTCAAAGCAAATTAAGAGAGTTCATTTTTTTACATAAAAATTATATGATTGAATTCAAAATAAAAGATATATTTTGGACACTTAGCTTAGCCATTAAAAAGAGTCCTTGACAATCTGAGTTGTCATTAGAGGCTGATAATGTATCAGCATGTAATTTGACACCAGCATTATTCAGATGCATGGTCTCTGTTTTTCTCTCTCTCCCATTTTTCTCTGACTCCAAGTGTCACTGACTGACCAGGCACTTTAATAAAAAGGCTGGCTTAGTCACATTGTCAACTCAGAATACAAACACATTTTTGGGCAGAATGTGTCATTGAATGTTCAATTTGCTATTTTTTGTAAATCACTCTCTTTTCATTGGTTAATAATTATTTCACACTTGCTTGCAAAATTTTCCTTGATTTTTTCTCAGCATTGAGGCAATCTTTTTTTCTATTGGCCAAAACTAGATTTTTCACACTGGCTCATGAATTTGCAAACAGTGAAGAAAAGAAAGTTATTTTTTTTGTACTCACCACAGAACTAAGAAATGTAGCTAATCTAAACATTTAACATGAAATAGCGATATAGTACAATAAGCTTGCAACATTTTATCTATGGAGAAGAGGCTGCAAATCTGAAAGTAATTCAACACCCACAAAGCAGTGTAAATGCTTTTGAAACTCTGTTGAGGCTGGAAAATGAGGATTGAGCAGCTCTAGCCTTTTTTGGTGCTTGTTGTTGTATAGTTTTTTCGTTTTTTATAACTAGGCTACATCTCAAATCTAGTGGGGATTAATGACTACAGCACAAGAACCATCAATACTTTGGTTATGACACAAGATTTTTTTTGATTTTGAGACATTTTTTCTTTTTTTATCTCTTGCTCTGGTTAGATAATGCCAACTATAAATAGTGAGGTGTGTGGCTGAGAATTCATTTTCATTTTGTCTTGTTATGGATAGTTATTTGTAATTGAGTGGTCAAAGCACACTGGATAAACAATAGTTTATTCTGTAAAGGGAGATATATGTTTGAATCATGCTGGAAGGTACAGATAGATGAAATAAAATGCTGTTTAAAATAGAGCATCAATTCATGTATATATATATAATCATCTGCAGGCAGATCTGTTTCGCTGTATCACAGCTCATCGGTACAGTTAAACATCTGATTGCTTTTAACCCAGGACTGAAACCCGACTGAATTGGAGACCAGCAGTGGAAGAGGACTGCATCAGTGCTTTCAGAACCAGGCGCCACCTACACCTGTGGCAACTGCAATAAAGCCTGCTGATCCAGGATAGGCCTGTACAGTCACAGCAGATGTTGCAACTCAGCAACAGACTAACCTGATGTGCAAAACTCCATTTTCGCCCGAGACAGATGGATGCCAAAATATATATATATATATATATATAGTCACCCGCAGACAGATCTGTTTTGCTGTATCACAGCTCATCAGTATGGTTAGACTCCGATTGCTTTTTAACTCAGGATTGAAACCCGACTGAATTGGGTGCTCGGCAGAATGTATCATACGCCAGTATATATATATATATATATATATATATATATATATATATAGGAGAGTTTTGCAATTTGCTTGAAGCATTGTGTATATAAGGTGTATGGGTAGGTATTTGAAGGCTGTCACAATGCATTTAGTATAATAAAGGAAGGTATATTTCAAGATCAGAAATTTAAATGAAAGGCATGGTCCACCAGCAGATGGACGTGAAATCAAGCTCTCCTATCATTCTGAAGATGAAATATTAATGAATAATAAATAGGTAATAACCAACACCTTCTTTACCTTCCTTTATTATACTAAATGCATTGTGATAGCTTTCAAATACCTACCTATACACCATATGTATATATATATATATATATATATATATATATATAGATAGATAGAACAGTTATAAATCCAGAGTTTCTTTCAGCAATGTAAAGAAACATCCTTACAATTGCCTCATTCAGACCATTGATGAATAAATAAATGTAAATTTCACAGAATATTTTGAAAAAAAATGTTTATAGCTGAGAGTGTTATGTTTTGCATTTCAATCTAAAACTATCTAAATTACTAGTACAGCTATAACTTAGATTGATTGTGTTTTTGTTGAAAATTTTGTTTAGTTCTGATCCTTTTGGAAAGTGTCTATCTATCAGTTTAAAAAATATTTGTCCTATTTTGGTCTTTAACTCTAAATTAAATGGTGGGTTGAACCAGATAATGTTTCATTTTCTATTATTGTTTTTTATTTGTCTGTTTGGTTGAGAATTATATTGTAAAATGTTCTTATGGCCAGATTTTCTTAGTGCATCCTCATATATATTTTCCTTTTCATCAAATATTGATTTGTTTGACGAATTATTAGATAGTCTGTGTTCTATTCCTTTATGAATGTGTTTAGTTATACTTTTTGGATGGTTGGATTTTGTATTTATGTATGATTACTTTGTGTTTGTTTTCATGTATAGCGAGACATTGCCAGTTTGTAAAATAAATTCCACATCTAAATATTGTACTACTTTTCTATTTGTTTCTACTATTATATCAAAATCTAGTTCTTTGAATAGTTTGAAAAGCTCTTTCCTTATTTTATCATTTTCTCTTTTGTTGTCTAGTGTTATCATTAATCCGCCATCTCTATATAATCTGTGGTTGTCAATATGGATTATTTTATTGATTTTATTTAAAATATATATTCCCATCAATTCTGAAATTTCTGCTCCGTCATATGATCCTTGTGGTACATCAAATGTGCCATTGTTTGATTTTTTGATCCATGCCTTACCTTTGTGGAAAAGTATTGATTTGCAGCAATGTAGGATTATGTAAATATATTCAGATGGTATTTTTATGTACTTTTTAGCAAAATTAAATGCTTTCATTAAACCTTTTTCAGAAATTGATGGGTAAAAGTTTTTTATGTCATATTTAATGAACATGTATTTATTTTTGCATTCAATTTTTTGGAACCAGGAAATACAATCACTTGTGTTCTTCCACTGGTTTGCTTGAGTGGCTGTTCTTAGCAAGTCACAAATATTTTTTAATATTTGATGGCTTATTTTGCCCACTTCTGTTTTTGTTGGATTTATAATCCAGTATAATGGGTTGTTAGTAAAGTCTTTCTTATGGTCTTTAATTGTAAGGAAAGCTTGTTTGCCAGTTAAGATTTGTATTTTTTGGCTTAAATTAAATTTGTCTGCAATAATTTTAGCCTCCTTATTGATGTTTTTAATGTAGGAATCTCGGACTTTTTGTAAGATTTTGTGATCTCCTCGTTTATCTTTTTTTCTTATACTTTTGGGTTTATTTGATATATATTTTTGGATTTATCTCCTTTAATAATATGAGACAACCCACTGAACTTAAGCCTATCCCTAAGCGGAGGAAAAGAAACCAACTGGGGTTCCCTTAGTAACGGCGAGTGAACCGGGAGAAGCCCAACGCCGAATCCTGTTGCAAGTAAACGGCTTCGGGACGTGTGGTGCATGGGTCAAAGGCAGCCATTCATGTTTGGTCATTCACATACTTATTTTGTGAAGTTGGGTCTGGCTGAGAAATTCTTTGGAAGAATCTGTCTGAATGAAACTTACTCTTTTCTAATGAAATACAAAGGGAATGAGAACGATTCATCCATGTGACATGATGGGTCCAGGTTGCAATGATCAGGGCAGGTAGAACCATGTAATGTAGCTCATAAGAACACATAAATCTTAAAGAAGACAATCCTTCATCAGTATGACACTACAAAATCACAAAGGGTTTTACAAATGATAAAACAAACAGATCACTTGAAGGCTTTCAATAGTAACAACAAAAATGGGTACTACATATAACTAGAAGATAAAATAATGATATAATCATGATGTTAACTTTGCAAACTACCAAAGTTTATTGACTGGTTTATTCTTTATGGCCAGGATTAGAATTAATATTTCTCATATTCTCTAACATTTGGTAGCTTCTTGCATCTTAGTGACTTTATTGCCTTACTTAGGATGAAATGATTAAAAAAGCACTCTTCTACAAAATTTTCTACATAAATTTTTTCTATAAGATTCATTTAACTTTATGTTTTTTTTATTCTTGTTCAATTTCTAATAAGTTGATAAACCATGAAAAGCCAAAACATATTTTGGATTGTAAGAATAATTCTTTCTTCATGAGTAAAAATTGTATTAACATTTTTTTTTAAATAAAAATGATTTTTAAGATACAAGTCTAACTAATTAACCCATATCTGGGAGGAAGAGATGGATTCATCCTTTTTCCAAAGATATTTGCGCTTAAATGAATGTAATAAACTCAACTGAAATCGAACTTGGCTCTTAGATTTCTCATTCTGGACTGCTATCCATAACACCACCCACATATCTAGATACTATGAAAAAATGGTTTGGAAGGAAACTTTCATTAATACTAGAAGAGCATGACAGTGGTTAGAAGAAGTTCTCAAACAAAATCTGCTTGAAAAAAAGATTTTACTGTATATACTTGCATATCATGCAACTCTTGAAAACCTAATTTTGAAGTTAATTTTAAGGGGATCGCACCATACACAAGATATGAAATAAGTGTATGTATTGCCCAGTATATATGCTCATTTTATAACTCATGTATATGTGGTAGAAGTTTCAGTTGACAGTAGCATTAACTGTCAATGAATGCCAAATGTTTCTTGTATGAAAATGGCTAATTTCACAATTGCCAGTGCCATTATAAAGTAATTGGCTGCCTGCAGCCAATTACTTTTCATAGTTTTAAATAAATAAATTACTTTTAATAGTTTTAAATAAATAAATTATTTCAATCCTAAAGAAGATCTTTTATCAGAACCTATAGTCTTTCAATGTAAAATCACAAAGAGGTTTACTGAATAACACAATTCACATCACTTGGGCACTTCTAACAGCAACAATAAGTAAAATGGGTTGTACATATAACTATTAGGACATTAAATAAGATCTTGCTGATTTTTCATGAAAAGTAATGTTTTATTTACAAATTTAGTAAGAAACATGACACTGAAATTACTGTCTATCATTAGCCACTACTTTTTCTTATCTTACTTGCAGCATTTGAATTCCACATTAGAAAAATGACATGTCTTTTGAGTCTAACCAAAAGTCAATCCACATTTTGGCATCTTCATAAGGATGAAAGTGCTTCTCAGCCAGGCTATGTGCCAACAATTGAAACAAGTGATAATCAGATGAGGCAATATATGGTGAATACGGCAGCTGGGGTAGGACTGCCCATTTAAGCACTTCCATGTAGGTTTTCACCCTTTTTGCAACATGTGGCCTTGCATTGTCATGTTGCAAAATCACTTCGTTGTATCTCTGCTTATACAAGCAGCCATTTTTTCTTCAATGCTTGACTCAAACGCATCAACTGGAGTTGATAGCAATTTTCTGTGATGGTTTTGCTTGGTTTGAGCAGCTCATAATAAATGATGCTCAGCTAATCCCACAAAATGCAGAGCTGAATTGTGCCATACATGGTACATGCTTGAGCAATCATGTTTATTTTCATTCATGACTGACTAGGCAGAAGATTTTCTCTCAGTAGGCTGCCATTTCTTTCTGCGGTAGACTGGTTGCCAACGAAGACTAAAGAACCCAGCCTGTCCTGCTGTTCAACCCATAGCTGGGTGGAAAAGAGATGGATTCATAATTTTTCTGACGGTATTTGTGAGTAAGTGAATGTAACAATATTGACTGGAATTCAAACTTGGTTCTCTTATTTCTCATATCCATTATACCAGAATACACATTAGTGGATGCATAAATTCACATTTTCTCTCTAAAAATACAACGAAAAAAAGGTCGATTGCATTATCCAAAATCTGAATATTTCCTGTTAAAATGTTTCAAGTTTATAACTTTAAAAGTAAAAAAAATATTATAAAACTAATATTTTCAATTAAGTTTCTTGCAAAAAAGAAAAATTTCCATTCAACCACCGACCGTTTTCAATTCATTGCGAGAGATTTTTTCCCATAAAAATTAAAAAAAAAAACACTTTATCGACTGTTAATAATTTTTTAACAAATAAATAAATAGTCGATAAAGTGTTCTAAATTAAATAAAAAATTAAATTGTTTATTAGAACACTTCACATTGCAAATACTTTTTCGGTTTTACTTTTTATTTTATTTGTTAAAATTTTAATCAAAATTTTAACCTCACTCCCCCAACCAGTGCTAAATACTTTGTTTAACTTGCTTTCATTTTTATTTTAAACAAAAGCCACTCAGTGCGATCTCCTTCTAGGAACGTTTTCAAATAACAGTGTAACAGGAACCCAGGAACCGAAAGTGTGGATTGTCGAAATATGAATCAGGAAAAAAGTAATTAAAAAAAAAAGAAACGGCATCGTTTAAAAATTAAAGATTATTACTACACTTAGGTTTATGTGAGGCTGTTTTGCAAAAAATACTACAGTTGAGACTTTTTTCTGTAAAATATCTTTTAGTTTTAAAATTGCAGAAAACTTGAAAAAAAAACTTCATATTTCTCTCTCTCTCTCTCTCGCTCTCTTTCTAGATAGATAGATAGATAGATAGATAGATAGATAGATAGATAGATGTTTATATACCATAACACATCAAATCTATTTTCACAATATAAGATAATTAATAAAAAAGTGACAAGCATATATGACAATATTTAACATGGTGTATGGATGAAAAAGAGTTAACTAATGCCATTTTAAGGAACAGGTTGGGAAAAAGAAGAACTGTAATTACATGTTTTTTTTATTTTTTGTATATAAATACCATCTAATGTTTTATTCAAGCATCGTCCATTTTATTTCCAAAATTGGTGCTGTTTTATTTCCAGAATTGTGTGTGCGTATCCAACTTGGTTTTAGCTTGACTGAGTACCCCAGTGACAATTCAGCTTAACTCTCTTAAGATCAAAACTCACAACATGGGTAAGAGAGATTACAGATGAAGAGGTCAACCCAAAGACCAGCTGCTGTGTAAATGCCATCAACGACCGACGAGAGTGGGCTGACAGCTTGTTCTCAGACCAGGATCAATCCTGATTAAAAGGGAGAACAGGCCACAGCTCCAGTACGCCCTTACACATAAAGAAAAAGAAAAAAAAATTGGCTAGATTATATAGCCAAATACATATTTAAAAAACTAAAAACTAAATTTTAAAGTTTAAAATTTAAGATGCATGTATAGTCAAAGCAATATAGACATCACTTTCATCTGATGATATCCTAAAGGACATAACATGTCACATAAAAAGGGTTTTTCACTTTGTCTTTGATTTTTCTAATATATATACTTTTATCACTTTAAATGTTATTTTTAGTTGATACCCATATTTGAATAGACACTTATTTTAAACAGTATTTCATTTACTCTGTCAGCCTGAATATTCAAGAAATCTTAATAAAGAAAAATGTGTCCTGCAATATTTATTGAATATTCAGACTAGTAGATGAAATAAAATACAATTAAAAATAAACAGAGTGTCTACTAAAATATGAGTATCCCCTAAAAATAAAGCTTAAAGTGATAAAAATATATCGGACCAATAAATAAAAATTCTTTATTTATATATATATATATATATATATATATATATATATAAATTAAAAAAGGATTAATTCAATGATGTTAGATGATCATTTCGATATGAAAATCCCCACGGGGGATAACACATCACCTCAGCAACAGAAAAATCCTTTCAGAAACTGGAGAAGAAAAAAAAAAAAAATATATATATATATATATATCTTTTTTTTCATTTGGAAATGAGTTATTTTTGCAACTTTTGGTATCTTCAGGCTATTTACAGAAAAATGAAAAAGACCCTGATATAACTTGGAGTATAATGAAAGCAGCCAAACCATACAACAGTGGCAAAGTATGCAGATTGTGCTAGGAGAAAAATTTAGTTATTATGCTGTTCTCAGAATGAAAACATTACTAAATGAAAGATCAGAAATTATGTCCAGCTGTATTCATGCCTTTAAATACATACCAGGATCATACAAACATGCATATAAGTGTTGTAAAATCCTTGAATAACTCCTCCGTAATTTTGGAAATTTGTCAGTTGTTTGAAAATTCCAGTCACATGTTAATAAAAATCCCTGTTCGTGCATTTGAAAAACAGAAAAATCAGTTATTGTAAATCACCTGAAGATACCAAATGAAACTCATTTCCAAATGAGAAATATTCAAAAGTTTTACAATATTAATGTATTGAACACTTTTTAATACAACTGTGTACTGGTCTAATTTGATTATGACCAAAAACTAACTAAATATATATATATGTGTGTATGTGTGCGTGTGTGTGTGTGTGTGTGTGTGCGCGCACAAACACAAATATATATATATATATATATATATATATATATATATATATATATATATATACATACTATAGTCATCCGCAGACAGATCTGTTTCGCTGTATCACAGCTCACCAGTATGGTTAGACTCCGATCACTTCCTAACCCAGGATTGAAACCCGACCGAATCAGCGTCAGTTAGCGATTCTACCCCTAGGCCAAAGTCTCCCACTCTTTCAGCGTGCTCAATCAGGGTGTGAGAGCATAAATATATATATGATAGAATAAAGTAAAGGAAACATGTCTTAATCTAACATGTTTCACTTTTATTAAAGTTTTCTTCAGAGATTGAGTTAAAAAATGAAAATATTTTTATAGATTGAGTTGTTTTTTTAACTTTTAAAATTTTTTTTAAGCTTTAATAAAAGTGAAAGATGTTAGATTGATACACTTTTTCCTACTTTGTTCATTACTTTATTCTTTCATCTTGCCAGATTCTGATCTATATACTCGACTCTCTCTTTCTATATATATATATATATGTATATATACACACACAAACTTTTTCATTGAAATGGATAAAAGGAGTTTTGATCAGTTACATTAAAAACCTTTTGCATTCTTTTGTTGTTACAAATGATCAGAGGACATGCATTGAATTCAATCCACTTTTTAAAAGGCCAATCGCTTTTTTGTGGTTGAATATTTATTCAAATTTATCATTTTTTTGTCACACAGATTCAGAAATTGATGCTTATTTGATATTAAATGCTTCCATGAAAGTGTATAAGGGTGAATCAATAAGTTCACAGCCTGACAGTTATTAGAAAAATATGAAACTTTCACTTTATAATGTTTAAGTGCACTGATAAGGAAGAATATTGTGTTGCAAGATAAATATTTGTTGTGTAAAATGAATCTAACTTTTATCATTACACTAAATGATTTTAATAATCAGGGGAGGTCTCAGTATGCAATAAATGGAGGTCTTAATAAAAGTAGGGTATTGTGGCGCAGTGGATATCGACTCGGAACGAGAAATCGGAGAGCCGAGTTCGAATTCCAGTTGATTTCATTGCATTCACTTACGCTCAAATACCCTTGGGAAAGGTATTAATCCGTCTATTCCTTCCAGTTATGGGTTAAATAACAGGACAGATTGGGTTCTATAGCCTTGGTCGGCAACCAGTCTACTGCAGAAAGCAATGGCAACCTACTGCGGGATAATCTTCTGCCCAGTCAGTCATGTCTCTTTCGAGACATGATCGCCCAAGCGTGTATCACGTATGGCACTTAACTGACTCATTTAAGGAGTTAAAAGTGTAAAATTACAAAACAAGGTAGTGTAAAGAAGCGTGTGGGACCTCTCCCACCTATTTATTAGACACTTTAGAATATGAATTTATCATTCTGTTCTATTCTGTCTTTTTACAATTTATCATGGCACAAAAACCTTGTCAGATTCATCGTTTTCCTTTTCACAGGATAAAGTTGTGTTATACTCCGCTGTAAATTAGGTCACTTTTTGACTCGCTATACATGTCTGTCAGACGTAAGCATCACATCCAGGTCACAAAAGAAATCCTCCCTCAAAAGTCTAAAATACAATCTAAAAGAAGTCAGTCATAAATGTTTTCACCAAAGAAAAAAAGATGAGCTCAAGAAGCACCAGGTTTGTTTTTAAGAAACCCACTCATTGCGTTGTAGTGCATTGGGTATCGGCTCGGAATGAGAAATCAGGGAGCCGAGTTCGAATTCCAGCTGAATTCATTGCATTCACTTATGCGCAAATACCCTTGGGAAAGGTATTAATCTGTCTATTCCTTCCAGTTATGAGTTAAATAACAGGACAGATTGGGTTCTATAGCCTTGGTCGGCAACCAGTCTACCGCAGAAAGCAATGGCAACCTACTGCGGGATAATCTTCTGCCCAGTCATGTTTCTTTCGAGACATGATTACCCAAGTGTGTATCACGTATGGCACTTAACTGAGTGACTCCTAAAAAAATGTCAATGCCTGGCAGTGATCTTGGTCAACCAACCTGGCACATATATCTCCTTGAGACCTACCCTCCTCCAAAAATCTACTCCATTCTCACATTCAGCTCACATTCTTTGTATCAGTAAACTCAGATTCATGGCAAATGACAAGCTCTAGGCCTCTCTTGATGTCACCACCATGACTTTGGTCAACTGATCCAACAAACACATCAACTCCATACCTTAAAAAAGTCAACCCTTTCTTCTAAACTGTCTCAACTGTTTACGTTCTGCTCAGATCTGCTCTATTGGCAATATAAAAGAATGTTAATCTTGTATTCTTTTCCTTTTACTTCACTGGTATTACCATTGTTTCATTTATTCTTCAATGCGACCATATATATGTTTATAACAGCTAACAGCAAATAAATCAATAAAAACATGTATTTTATTCTTGCCTTCATTATGTTCAAATCCAAGTTTTGCTTGTGAGTGTGTATTTAGGTGTGGCAGTGTGTGTCTAATATATGTCTAAGATATTTGTTTTACCAAAGAAAACTGAAAAGTATGTTATTTAATTTATTGTTAACCCACTCATCCTTTTAATAACACTTTTGCTTGTTCCATTGAACCTGAGTATATGAATCCATTCTCTGACTGTATTCTTTAGCACCAAATAAACTGCAACACTTCCCTAACAATTAACAAAGTTGAGATATTCCTTCATATGAACAGTTCAAATCAAATTAAATTATATAATTCAAAAGTTATAAAATAGCATCCCAGCATTTTAATATATAACTACCATGAACAACATGACAATCCCAGAATGGTCAATTCATAATAAACATCTGATGATTGCATAGTGCATGAAACTCAGAATCATGCTATAGACATAGGATAACATATATATTTATTAATATGTCTCTCTCTCTCTCTCTCTCTCTCTATATATATATATATATATATATATATATATATATATTTAAAGTACTGTGCAAAAGTATTAGGACAAGAACTATTTTATCTTTTATGAGACAGAAAATAAACAATTTAATTAAAGTCATGTGCATTGCAGTGCAGTGGATATCGGCTCGGAACAAGAAATTGGGGAGCCGAGTTCAAATTCCAGTTGAATTCATTGCATTCACTTACATGCAAATACCCTTGGGAAAGGTATTAATCCGTCTATTCCTTCCAGTTATGGGTTAAATAACAAGACAGACTGTGTTCTATAGCTTTGGCAGGCAACCAGTCTACCGTAGAAAGCAATGGCCAGCTACTGTGGGATAATCTTCTGCCCAGTCAGTCATGTCTCTTTCGAGACATGATCGCCCAAGCGCGTTTCACGTATGGCACTTAACTGACTGAATTTTATTTGATTTACTCAACAAATGCTTTAACAAGAAAAAAATACTTGTTCCAAAATAAATTCAATATTTAGTATAATAGACTTTTGCTTTGATCACAGCCTTCATTCTGTCAGGCATCGACATCACAAGCTTTTTCAATGTATATAATAGTATCTCCTACCAAGCAGCTTGTATTTGTTCCCAAAGTGTGTCTTGCAAAGTAACATTAGATTAGGAAAAATTAAATATAACTTCCTTTTAATACATTTCTTTTACACCTAGTTTTAAATAATCAATATTTACTAGCAATTTACTTGGCTTTTCACCCTGTATTTGACTTTCAGTGAGGTTTTTAGAAAAATCACCTCTGTCTTAATACTTTTGCACACTACCAGTAGTGTGCAAAAGTGTTAGAACAGAGGTGATTTTAAACTTTATTTTGATACCTCATAAAATATAAAATAGTTCTTGTCCTAATACTTTTGTACAGTACTATATATATATATATATATATATATATATATCGCATCGCTCATTCAGTAATGAATTAGAGCACTCTGGCTATTGGGCATGTATAATGATAATATACATGTTAAAAAGTCTTCCTTCTTCTACTGAGCACCCATAGCCTAGAGGTAGAATCGCCGACTGACATTAATTCGGTCAGGTTTCAATCCTGGGTTAAAAGCAATCAGAGTCTAACTGTACTGATGAGCTGTGATACAGCAAAACAGATCTGCCTGCGGATGACTATATATATATATATATATACATACATATATATATATATATATATATATATTTTGGCATCTATCTGTCTCGGGCGAAAATGGAGTTCTGCGTATCAGGTTAGTCTGTTGCTGAGTTGCAACATCTGCTGTGACTGTACAGGCCTATCCTGGATCAGCAGGCTTTATTACAGTTGCCACAGGTGTAGGTGGTGCCTGGTTCTGAAAGCACTGATGCAGCCCTCTGCTGTCTGCGTTCTCTTCCACTGCTGGTCTCTCCTCATTTCTCTTGCAGCATGCCTTCATAGCTCTTCTTCATCTGTGACTTCAGCCACTAACTCTCAGCCTCCCTCTCTCTCCCTCTCTCTCTTTCTCTCTCTCTCTCTCTCTCTCTCTATATATATATATATGAGGCTTTTAATACAAGAAGGTACTTTCTGCAATATATGTGAAAATCAATCAAGTGTAAGTGTTTGTATGTTAAAGTAGATAATTTTAGCTTCCTTTAAAAAAGAAATTGTGTGGTTTATCACAAATAGATAAAAATTTATAGCATTTCAAAAGTTGACAAACTTTAGACATGATTTTCTCATTTTTTATTTTGCAGTAGAAAGTACTGTCTAATACCAAATGCCTTATATATATATATATATATATATATATTGAACAAAGCTAACTCAAGAATACATTTGGATATATATTGTCAGTCAGTCAGTTAAGTGCCATACGTGATACACGCTTGGGCGATCATATCTCAAAAGAGACATGACTGACTGGGCAGAAGATTATCCCGCAGTAGGTTGCCATTTCTTTCTGTGGTAGACTGGTTGCCGACCAAGGCTATAGAACCCAATCTGTCCTGCTATTTAACCCATAACTGGAAGAAAGAGACAGATTAATACCTTTCCCAAGGGTATTTGCGTGTAAGTGAATACAATGGATTCAACTGGAATTCGAACTCGGCTCCCCGTTCCGAGCCGATATCCACTGTACCACAACGCACATCCTATATATATATTGTACCCTGTGAAAAAAACTTCTATTAAAGACTTGTGAGATTAGCATGCTAACAGTTATTTAAAGACATGTACCCAAACAGAAAATATGTATCAACAATTCATTTTGTTCTAAACACTCCTAAAAATAACTGCAGCATTTATTATTTTTGCTTATGTTTTGTCATTATTCCAAGTTTTCTGGGGGTTTTTTTTCGGTATAAACTATTATTATTCTATTCTGAATGTTATTATTACTGTCTTTTGAATTTCCTATTCATTTTTTCAATTCTGTTCCCACCCGTTTTAATTTTAATTTTTTCACTGATTGCATTTCTTTTATCCATTTACGAAGTTATCCAGAAAATCATGGTCAAAGCAAAAATTTTGCCATTTTCCATGAAGTTTATCTGTAACTCGTTTGCCAAAGTTCTTCACTATTCCAATTGGCTTTAGATTAATGTACATCATTTTTCTGGTAACTTGCCATTTTGCATATGTGTTGTGGTGTAATGGATATCAGCTCAAAATGAGAACTTGGAGAGCTGAGTTCAAATTCCAGTTGAGTTCATTACATTCACTTATGCACAAATTGCCTTGAGAAGGGTATTAATCAATCTCTTCTTCTTCCAACAATAGATTAAATAGCAGGATAGATTGGGTTCTATAGCCTTGATTGGCAACCATTCTACTGCAAGAAAATCTTCTGCCTAGTCAGTCATAGATCAAAAGAGACATGACTATCCAAGCGTGTATATTGTATAACACTTAACTGACTGACCATTTTGCAATTGTGTATATAAGAATGTAAATGAAAACACAAGATAAAAAGCTATTCTTAGCTGACACATTTCAGCCTCTGAGGGGCTTTATTAAGCCAAATGTAAGGATTTACTTTGTTGCACATATTTATATACAAAAGCAAGGATGTCATTGGTTTATCAAAACTTTTAAACTTAAGAACATTCATGAATATTCATCAGATAGTTGAACATTCATTCAAAACATATAAAGAAGACAAAAGAGAGCAAGTAATATTCAAGAAAAAAAAAAAATTTTTTAATTAATGAATAATGTTTAAATTGTGATCAGAGTGTTATAGTTTGGGATGGACATATATACTGTACATCTTCAGAAACATGAGCTATTGAATTTAACCATTTTCTGTTGATTTTGTAACATTTTTGTGGTCATGTATGTTGGGTTGGGAAAGTAGTAATTCTTATAGGAAAGGTGATATTGGGAAAAATCCAGAGCACAGATTTATACTTTGATAAGATTCAATAGCAGCACTCTTGAGAATTTTTCTTTTGAGCAAATTATTTTTACTTTTGATTAGTGTCATTTTTTAAATATTGAATTGCGAGTAAATTTATTTCTGTGTATGACTAATGCATTTGATAAATTGTTATGTATAAGGTCCCTTTTGTGTTTATGGATACATTTTTAAAAAATTTCTAAGTTTCCCCAATGTATTGTGAAGAACAGTTTTGACAATCTATTTTATATATTCCTGCTTCTGAATTATTATTGTTATGGGTGTTTTTGGTTCTGATCTTATCCTTAATTGTTTTGGAAGTGATTGTAACTATTTTGATTTTGTTTAGATGGGATAAGTTGTTTTCAAGAGTGGATGTTAGTAGGTAGGTATGTATCTATTTTTGTTTAGTTTATTGTTGTGGATAATGTTGTTATCTTTGTCATGGTCATGTATTTTGTATGTCTTTCTATTTGGTTTATGGATGAAGTATAACAGTGTACATATACATATATAACTGAATATATTGTATAATATATATATAGTGACATAAATTAATAAATATACATATGAGGGAGTTTATATGTATAGTATAATTATTCAGGTGTTAATAAAACAGTGCTCAATGTGTGAACAGAGCTGTATTATATATATATTAATAAATATACATATTATCCTATGTCTGTGTTTGAAATAGAGTTTGAAATATGCACCTGATGATTGCATAAGACATGAAACTCTGAGTCATGCCATAGACATAGGATAATATGTATATTTATTAGTATGATAAGATAAAGAACAAATAGGAAATGTTTATCAGTCTAACATGATTCAATTTTAATTTTTCAGCTTTAATGATTCATCAGAGAATTTAATAAAAGTGAAACATGTCTGATTGATAAACATTTCCTGTTGGTTTTTTTATCTTATCATTCCAATCCATATTTGATTTATATTTGAACCCAGCTCAGGTACAGTATGCGATGGATAAATTGTCGTCTAAATTATGAAAAAATGAAAATAATACTAACATCTCATTTTGCCAGATATATTTGCCAAAATTACACAAAAATATCTGGAAATACTAAAGAGTACATTTATTCAGTAAAACCACCATTGGCTTAAACCGTGGCCACCAGACGACTTTGGAAACTCTTGCAGCTCTTCTGAATGGTCTCCTTGTTTAAGTTGGTGAATGCTACTCTAATCCTTGTCTTCGGTTCATTTTTGGTTTTACAAGGAATTTTTTTGGTCTCTTACTCAACTGAGGCCAGCACATAATAATTAATTGTGTTGCCATCTGGGAAGTTAGGTAGCCAGGTGTAAGGAAGTGATGTGGTTGCAGAAATTGTCTGACAGCAATGACTAGGTTCTCCTGCTTGTGTGGCACGATGCAGAATTCTGTTGTCAGACACAGAGTCTTCCAGCAATCACCCTCTTGACCCAGGGCAGCACTACCTCCTCAACACACTTGATGTAATCCTCCATGTTGAGTCTGAAGCCCTGTGGAAAAATGAATGAAGTCATGACATTTACATCACTAGTGATCATTAAAAATACCACAATCTTGACTAGATATTTGGTTTTCATCACTTTGGTACTTCTTTTGAAGACGCAGCATCCTCTGTACTGTCCTCAGATTGACACCCAAAGACTCTGAAATGTTTTAATTAGAGTTTCTGGTATGAATGCTAAGAAGTACAGCATACCATTTGGAAATTTCAGGCAGAGTTAATTGTGTCATGGTGCTATTTTTCTCACAGGCAGTACCCAGCTGACACTACTATACTATGCACCCAAAAAAATGCATATGCAAAATTAAAAATTGCACCCTATATATATATATATATATATAGCACATCACTCAATAAATCCTGGACCTATCTAATAAAACTACAACTTTTAGGCAAAATTCGATTTTATTCTTCAACATAGTCTCCTTCTAGGGTGATACACTGATTTCTACGCTTCTCTAACAATTTGATGCCTTTTTTGTAGAACAATTTGTTTTTGGCTTCAAAATACACCTCAATTTCCAATATCACTTCTTCACTTTGAGCATTCTTTTTGAGTAGTCGCTGGGGGTCAGATCTAGTGAATAGGGTGGGTGTGAAAGCAATTTGACGTGCAATTTGTGTAGTTTTGTCATTGTTGCTATTAACTTGTGACACAGTACATTATTTTGGTGAAAGATCACTTTTTCTCCTTCATTTGTGGCTGTTATTTTAGTGATTTCTTTCTTGAAATACAACAATAATGCTATGTAATATTTGCTATTGATGGTTCTTTCTTTCTCAAGGTAATTGATGAACAAAATACCTTGCACATCCCAAAATACAGAGGCCAAAAGCTTGCCAGCAGATATTTGCATCTTTGGTCACTTTGGACAGCTTTCACCTGCTGCTGTTCATTCAGCTGACTGCCAATTTGACTTCAGGGTGAAGTGGTGGATTCATGTTTCATCCATTGCCACATATTTATGCAAAAACCCTTTGTTGTGTTGAAACAGTTGAAAACAATTCTCTGAATCATTGACTAGTTGTTTTTGATCGACTGTGAGCAAAGGTGGCAAACACTTTGAACACAGCTTCCTTTTTGACAAATGTTTATGCAAAATTGAATATACTGCCTTCTGATATGTTCAACTCCTCTGCTATCTCATGCAACTACAATTTATGATTGGCCAAATGAATTTGTGGGTTTTTTAAGTGTTTTCTGATACAACTACCAATTTTGGGTGACCTGAGCGTTCAGCATCATTTGTGTTTGCATGACCATGTAAAGCACACCATGTCAGCACACCACTTCTTAATCATTGTTTCTGATGGAGCAAAGTCTGAATAACACTTATCAAGCTATTGCTTTTCTTGATCAGTATTTTTTCCCATCAGAAAGCAATGCTTTATCAACACATGAAATTCAGATTTTTCTATTTTTCTATTGCATGTTATTTGAAGGTTAGTACTTCATAAAAAAAGTCCGGCCCAGGACTTATTGAGTGATGTGTTATATGCGTGTGTGTGTGTGTGGCTTGCTACTCGTATATCTGAGGATGCCTGTCTACTAGGGCAGCTAGCTAATCCCCATTGCAGACGCTTGCTCAGGCACATCTGTGTTTGTTAAACAACCACAGAGACTTTTTGTGATTTATACTGTAACTAATACTGAGCAGACCTTAGTTACAGTTTCAGAGAGAGAGTGCATTATCTGGTGTGATCAACAGTCAGTACACTCAAACCTTTGGTCATGATGATTTGCAACTTCATACTAGCTTAACCATCGACAGCTTCCAAATAGTTCCATCTACCCAGTTTCTCTCACAAAGCTTAGGTCAACCTGTGGCATGATTTTCATGCACTTTCCAAAGGTGCTATACACTGAGATCACATCTTCCAGACCAATAAAATCAAGAAGTCACCATCCTGACAAATCAACCATGATGAGATTCAAACCTTTGTCAGAAAGTGAACATTCTAAACATTCACTCATATATGTATGACATAATATACCACTTATAATATAAATAAATGTATATATATATATATATATATAATTAAATATATTATATAATAATATATAATAATAAAAATTAAATCTAAAAATTTGAAATTTCAGCATCCTCTCTCCTTTCTGCTTATATTTTGTTACATCATCAGAAACATGATTTTAGTCAGGTTAGGTCTTAAAGGGCAAAACATATCACTCAAAAAACTTTCTACTTTTTCATTAATTTTTCTAACATTGTTCAACTCTATAAAAATTATATATCATCTTTCATAATATATATACATATATTGCAAATAAAAGGTTAGGAAGGAAACCCACATCAATAACAAAAAGAGTGATAAATGCTACTAGGCTTGAGAAGAGAAAATAATGACATAATCAAGATGTTGATGTTCCACACTACTTCAAATAAAAGGTTAGGAAGGAAAACCCCCGTCAGTGATGGAAAGAGTGATAAATGCTACTGGGCTAGAGAAGCCCATTTTCCTAAATAAAATATGTTTTAAAAGAAAGATTTTATAAATTTCAGCTGAAAACAGTACTGGCTGGTCAGTCAATAAATGCCAAATGTTTCCTTGTTGAGAAATAACTAATAACGCCATTACCATTATTATACCCTCTCCTCACTTCAACTTTCTAAGGTCTTTTTATTGTATTTCCCTATAACTGATTGTGAGTGGCATTATTGTCTTGCTTGGGGTGAAATGGTTTTAAAAAATTTAAATAAAATAAATGTGTTTTTTTTTACATTTTGTTTGGTGAGTGATGCAAAATGATTCAGCAGCATTCCAGCATTTCAATGGCAGAAACCAAAAACATTCCCCAATGTCTCCAGTTAGCACCAACTTGCCTGAGTTATTTTGTAAAGCAATATCTTATATAATCCCTTGCTAAAAAGTTGGCTCACTCTGTCACTCCAGAAAGTACTTGATGCCTTTTGCACATAGCTGCCATATCTGAGTTGGAACTGCTTAATTTTTACTTTCAAGCCTTGATAGAAGTCAAAATGGTTTATTCTGTCTTGTAGCAGAAGAATTATTCTCCACTTTGCAGCATCTTTCCCACAGATGCAACCTCACAACCCAATCACTAATCTAAATCTAAACTTATTTATAAATGGAACTTTGTCTGTGTGTGTGTGTGTATGTGTATCTGTGTGTGTGTATCCGTTACCTATAGACTCCGAAATGGCTGAACCGATTTTCTTGAAAATTTACACAGTTGTACTATAAGCATCTGCGAGTGTTCTTAGCTAGGTTTTGTGTCGAGGTATCCCCAATAAATATCAAAAATCGATAATCAAAAAATCGGGTTATAGAAGGAGTGGTCTGATTTTAATCAATTTGATACACTCATAGACAAAGACATAAGAAACAATATTCAGAAGTTACAAGGTTGCAGTTCTTACAATAGTGCAGAAAATCGATGATAATATATATATATATATATATATATATATATATAAAAGGCAAGATGTTTGTGTGTGTGTCTGTTTATCTGCCTGTATGTCTGTATTTTTTTCAGCTCTTTTATTTTAGTTTTTACTTTGGGTTTGGCTCTAAGTAGGTATAATTGTAGTTCTTAGTCTCAGCCATGATACCATTTACTCAGAGGACTTATTTAGCCTTCAAAATTCAGTTTACGATGAAAAAAACTATCGCTATTTAGTCTTTCGTGCCAACGTCCAAAGATTCTGAGCTCCAGGACCATGGATTAGTTTTAAAGCTGTCATTACACCCGAGCAACACCGGGCTATACTGCTAGTCTATTCATATTTTCATAACAAGCAGACAACCTCAAGTAGATATTCTTTTGAGCCACTGCAGGGGTGGTGTTAATGTATAGTGCCACTGCTTTGACATTAACTAAAACCCTATTTATTATTTACTAAAGCCTTACAGTCTAAGCTTGATGGAATCCACATTAGATACTGAGAGCTATACTTAACATGTCCTGGAGACAACATCCAACTAAATCACAGCCTACTCTTATGTGAATGCAAAATGCACTTTGCAGAACATTACTGGTGAGCAAAACAAGAACTTGCTAGTGATCTACTGTTCTGGACACCTAGCCATGGAATGAGACAAGTTAATTGCCTAGCAACCACCTACATATATAGCTATATTATGATACAAAATGCCTCCCTAATGTCATTCCAAACTTGATTCAGGACCATAATGGTTGGTGTCATAGACTCATGAATGTCCAAGGTTACTCGACCAAATAAAATAAACAATTTCCCTGGCAAATGTTCAGATGAGTTCCATTCTGTAGTTCCACCAGTTCCAACATTTACAGTTAGCATATATCATGCCACTTCCATGGAATTGAATCATACACATTTCCTCCTTGTTCCAAATGTAAGGAGAAAGTTCCACTCAGACAGCTTTTTCCCCAAGAATTTTTTCTCCATGGAACAAACTCACGCAGCGGTGCTTCCCTGAACACTACAATCTTAAGTCAATGTTATTTATCATATTCACATAATTTTTACATGCTTCTACCTACTCTTTCACTCATATCATACACTGATTGATATACTGATTTATATACTTATTGATACATTGATTCGTACACTGATTTATACACTGATTCATTGATACACTTATTCATACACTGATTCATATACTGATTCATTGATGCACTGATTTATTGATACACTGATTCATAGACTGATTTATTGATACACCAATTCATTGATAAACTGATTCAGACTCCGATTTATTGATACACTGATTCATACACTGATTTACTGATACACTGATTCATATATTGGTACACTGATGCGTTAATTCATTGAAAAACTGATACATACACTGATTTATTCATTCACTGATTCATACACTGTTTTATTCATACACTGACTCATTCACTTATTGATACACTGATTCATCTACTGATTTATTCACTGACTCATTGATACACTAATTCATAAATTGATTTATTGATACAATGATTCATACACTGATTTATTGATGCACTAATTTATACACTGATTCATACACTGACTCATTCACTTAGTAATACACTAATTCGTGCACTGATTTATGCACTGGTTCATTGATACACTGATTCATACACTGATTTATTGATACACTGATTCACACACTGATTCAATGATACATTGATTTATTGAAAAACTTATTCATACACTGATTCATATACTGATTCATATAATGATTTATTCTTATACTTTGATTCATTGATACACTGATTCATACACTGATTTATTGATACACTGATTCACACACTGATTCATTGATACATTGATTTATTGAAAAACTTATTCATACACTGATTCATATACTGATTCATATAATGATTTATTCTTGTACTTTGATTCATTGATACACTGATTCATACACTGATTCATTGATATATTCATTCATGCACTGCATTGATCATGGGCACTTTGACATATTGATATATTGTCTTAGATCAATTATCAGTCCTGAGTTTGATTTTCACTGGGTATGTCACACTTTTGACCTTGTGCCACATCTAAGCTATGCTTAGCAAATTGCTACACTGCATTGGTAATAACCATTTTAGCAGTAAAACCCTACCTTTAGTGGATTTTGAACAATCCATAAGAAAAAATTTAGTATATATTAAAAAAATGTTAACAGATTTAATGAGTTACCAAACATGTGTAGCCTTACAGATAAATCCACAGATACGGATAGTGTTATACAGGGGAAGCAAGCCTGACTTGGGGGCTCTAGACTGTGCTTTGTGACCCTACCTATCTTATCAACATTTATTTTTCTACCTTGATTTATATATGTTACAAATTAAACTAAATACACTATTTACATTATTCGAACTATAGACAAATACATATGACTTAAAGAATTAAAAATTTTTGTGGACTTTGATGTCATTCTGGGTTTCCATTTTTGTAACACATCACTCAATAAATCCCAGGCCTAACTAATAAAACAAAAACTTTTAGGCAAAATTTGACTATTCATCAACAGTCTTCTTCTAGGGTGATACACTGATTCTGACGCTTCTCTAACAATTCGATACCTTTTTGTAGAGTGATTGGAGCCAAATCTCTTTCTTTGGAGCATTCTTTTGAGGTCTGCAAACAGCCAGTAGTTGCTGGGGGTCAGATCTGAAGAATAGGGTGGATGCAAAAGCAATTCGAAGTGCAATTCATGTAGTTTTGCCATCATTGCTATCGACTTGTTACATGGTGTACATAATTATTCTATATATATCCACTACAAAGGTACATTCGTTTTGACATTGAAACTTCAATGTCTCATCAGGCGGTGTGTAAAGTAATGGAAATCCTCTTTCCTTATATTTATTTAGTTTTGTTAGAGGTGTTGGTGGAGGTTAGTGATAGGGGAATAAGTCTCTGACCGTTGGAATTTTTGGAGAGGGTGTTTTTTAAGTGGTTGAGTTTAAGAGTTTAAGAGTCTTTGATTTCTAGACAGTTGTAAGTTTTTATTATCTAGTGACTAGACTATATCCTTATGGATTTCTTAGAAGAGCCAGTAGTGGTTGGCGTGGATATTTTTAAGCAGAGTCTTTATAATTAATGTAAGTTTGCATATTTAATCTTAACTTTGGATTTAGGGAATATATTTTTTCTATTAAATTTTTAGTTTTTAATTATTAATTAGATCATAGTTTGAAAACCGTTTTTTCTATTAAATTTTTAATTTTAAATTTCTATTCTTATATCTAGTCAATATATGATTAATCTAATTATGGTTATTAACCTTACTTTATAATTTAGTAAATCGATTACTTCTATAAAATTCTAAATTTTATTTAGAGAAAAATTTCTAATTTAATTATGAATATTAAGCCTTACTTTAGAATTTAGTAATTCGATATTATTATAGAATTTTTTTTAATATATATATGGGGTCCTAGCTTTGGCTATTGTAGTATTTTATATAGAATAATTATGTACATGTTCTAAAATATAATTTATAATAAATATTCACAGCTCTATATATTATATATCAAGCACTGTTTTAAATTAATGTTTTGGACGTTGTAAGAATATATATATATATATATATATATATATATATAAATAAATTATCTGCATACAGGCCTGTTTCACTATATTACAGGCCATCAGTGCAGCTAGATTAAATGTCCGCCTCAAGCCAAGACCGAAATATATATATAAAGAGTTGTATGAATTCCGAAAGATTTGAATGAGTCTAATGGCGATTATGAAGGTATGGCAGCTCAGAAAGCTCACTCTGATCATTCTGATAAATAAAGAACTCCTGAATTTGTTGATGAGGTCCTTGGACTCAAAAATGGAGGACTACATCAAGTGCCTTGAGGAGGTAGTGCTGTTCTGGGTCAAGAGAGTGGCTGCTAGAAGACCCTACATCTAGCAACAGGACTCTGTACCATGTCACAAAGCGGGAGGACCCAGTCTTGGCTCTCAGCTCAGACAATTTCTATGACCACATCACCCCTTATATCTGGCCACCTAAATCCTCAGACTACAACCACCTTGATTATTATGTGGGGTGAAGTTGAGTGAGAGACCAACAAAAC
Source organism: Ascarosepion bandense (assembly GCA_037127315.1). Lineage (NCBI taxonomy): Eukaryota > Metazoa > Mollusca > Cephalopoda > Sepiida > Sepiidae > Ascarosepion > Ascarosepion bandense. The sequence continues at coordinate 1,745,176 of JBBBDQ010029148.1, read as the reverse complement.
TCCTTGTAACACCAAAGACGAGTTGAAGCCAATGATGATTTTATTGAATAAATCTACTCCTTAGTATTTCCCATATGTTTTTGTGCAATTTTGGTAAATATATCTGTTAAAATGCAATGTCAATGCTTTTTTCATTTTTTATGTAATTTGGACGACAATTCATCCATCACACCCTGTATGTGGAATATTGGGTGAGTCTTAAGCTTTCCTTAAAAGTCATTGAAGACATAAGCACAATTCGGGCATTAACAGCAAAATCTACAGCAGGCCCATCATTCAATGAAAACAACAGGAGCACCCATTATATATATATATATATATATATATATATATATATTAATGCAGGTATCGCCATCAAGTATATCAGATGGTACGAACGGATCCTACACAAAATTAATAGACAAAACTTGTCTATATTATTCAATGAAACCTGCATTAATGAAAAAATGCTGCCAAAATACACACAATATATATATATATATATATATATATATATATATATATAATATTTATTTAAAATTTATAACATTAGTATGTCATAATATTGAACTGAACAAAGCAAGATCCAGATTTAAGTTTCAAATGCTAAACACTGATTTGCTGGTTTTTGTTAGATTGCCTGAAGACACTATATGGTAGAAACCTAGGTTGCACAATAATACATTTACAAATGAAAAATATTCAAAAGTTCTACAATATAATTGTATTGAACACTTTTTAATACAAATGTGCACTGGTCTAATTTTATTCTGACCAAAAACTAAGTAGTTAAACAATATATATATATATATATATATAGGCAATTTGGCTGTGCAGAAAATAATAAAGGAAATAATAATTGTGTGTACATGCCATACATAAATACATATATAATTGAATAAATTTGAATATATACATATTTTGTTGATAAATGTCCTCAAATCTCTTTGCTTGAATCTATGCAGGCATACATACTTTCAGTAATAAATATGCACATAATTAGGCAAACATTTGCAAACACACTTGTATAGGTAAGTGTTTACACATGACAGAGATATCCACACACACACACACACACACACACATAGGTATATATAGTCATCCACAGACAGTCCTGTTTTGCTGCATCATAGCTCATCAGTACAGTTAGACATCCGATTGCTTCCAGCCAGGCTTGAAACTTGACTGATATCACATTAGTTGGAAATTCTACCTCTAAGCTATTGGAAGATGGTGGAGGAAATCAGATTTTAGCATGTTATTTAAACAAAACATACAAACGCCAGTAGCCAAGAATTAGCTTACAATTACTAAAGTAATATATATATATATATATATATATATAATAATAATAATATTTATTAATAAATTATAACATTGATATGTTATAATATCACTACAAAAGTAGCTATTTTGTTTCGACACTTTTTGTGTCTTGTCAAGTGATGTTGTTATTTCGAAATAACGAAATAAATTTTTTTTAAAAATAGTGTTTCTTTGGATGGGGAATATTATTCCACCCATACTTGGTTATATATATATATATATATATATATATATATATTACTTCAGTATTCTAAGCTGATATATGTGCGTGTGTATATATATCAGCTTAGAATACTGAAGTAATATATATATATATATATATATATATATATTACTTCAGTATTCTAAGCTGATATATATACACATGCACATGCACAAGCACGCACACAAATACACACACAGCAACACACACATACATACACACACACATATATATATGTATATATGTATGATATTTGTAATGAGTCTATATTATATATCAAGTAACAGATTTACAAAGTATGCATAAATTAGCTAAAGGTAAAAGTATTCATGTATATACACACACACACACATATGTATGTGTGTGTGGTTGTGTGTCTCAGGGTGTGCTGAAAAGTTCTTGGCCTGATGAGTCAAAATCTCAACAACTGACCAAACATGATTTTTTTTAGTAGGATGGTCATTTTGACTGGGTCAAGACTTTTTCAGCACTCTCTTGTGTGTGTGTGTGTGTGTGTGTGTGTGTATCTTCCTCCCTTTCTTTCTCTTCCTTATTTCTTTCGCTTTCTTTCTCTTTCTTTCCCTGTTTCTTTATTCTCTTGCTTATTGCTATGAATTTCCTTTTTCTTTCCCCAGTCCCTGAAATAGACATCTGGTGATTTTACACACTCTCCAAAAACTTTTGAAGTTTTCTATACTAAAAAAGATTGCTGATGAAGCAAATTTATTTCACTGAAATGATCATTTGATATATGTAATTTTCAAATTCTATTTGTAAAAAAATCATATATCTCTAAATAAATAATTTTGGCTCTCTAAATAAATAATTCTATTTATATTAAGCCCTCTGGCTGGATCAATTTTAATATTTAATTTTCAACAATTAATGTTATTTTTGTAGCTTTTGTACTTGTGAGTGATTTTGATTATACTTTTAGCCATTATCAAGAATTCATTTTGTTTTACTTATAAATAAACATGTAGAAAGTTTATGCATATATAGTCTTGTGTATGTTAAGTTCCAAACACAGTCAGCATATTGTTACCATGTTCATAATTTATGTTATTAAGTGTAGGATTTCTCTTTTTTATTAGTAATGCCTCCATTATTTTTAATCTTCTTTTGCATCTGGATGATGCTATTATGTATGTATTATCAACAAGGATATCATGGATAGGTTGTGGAAGATATCAATGTGTGTTTACATGAGATTGGATGGAGCTGTTGTGAGAAAGGTGTAAGGTCAATCTTCTCGTAACTTTTGTGGTGGTATAGCCAATGTAATTGTTTATGGATTTAAATAGTTGAGGAACACAGTTCTTCAAAGGATATGTAAATTTGTAAATAACACTGGGTATATACAAGTTAGATTTTGCAGGTGAATTTTAATAATGAGGTTGGTAGTTTTTAATTTTTTATAATAGATAATTAATTTAATTTTCTTGTTTGGATTGATTGGTGTTACATAATCTCAGATGATATTGCGAAGTGAAGATTCATCCTGTCTGTAGTAATTGTGCATTTGATTTTTGTAAAAAATATTAATGTTGTTGTTTTTGTCTGCATGTTTGCGGTTGCCAAATTCAACATTTAAATAATGAGATTGAAAACCATGATACGATACTATAAAATACCCTGACTGAACCTGAATACAACAAAGCACTATACCATATCAACTCAAATACCTATAATGCTGATATAAAACATTGACAAATAATCATAAAAAAACTCTGCAACAACCTATACCATGGAAATATATTACTTCCCAACTAAAATGAAAAATACATAAACCTTTCCAGTCATACTTTAACAGATGACTAGATGGAATTCCTGAATCTAGGACCAAATTGTCATCTTCAATCAAAATTTAACCTTCTCACAAAAAAGACTGAAATTGAAATTCTACACCAGCCATTACACCAATTGGAAAATGACAAATTAATAAAACTCCATGCAAATCTCAAACATCTCCTCAGGGCTGAAGGTCTAAAAGACTGTTCTCCACACAATATCCACATTCACATCACAACAAATCACGCAAATGCAGCTAAAGAACTAAAAAACAACCATAATATCATCATTCGAAGAGTAGATAAATCAAACACTTATGTAATTTTAGATAAATCAAATTACCACACAAAATTGCAGCACTTCATTGATGACCAATACAAATTCAAAAAATTAAATAGAAACCCCACTAAAACACTTGAAACTTATGTTAATAGACTTATAACGCCCAATAATGCTGTTGTAAAATTCATGAAAATCAGCAAAATTATTGGTGATTATCAACCTGGATACTTATATGGTAATTCCAACACCTGTATATCAATTATCAAAATCCCTTAATGATATTATCACTCCTTACTATCCTACCAATTATAGTATTAAGTCAACCAACAAATTTCTTCAAATTCTTAGATCTACTGCACCAAACAATGGTACCTTTGCATCGCTTGATGTTAAATATCTATTTATCAATGTACCTGTTGCTGAAACTATAGACATAATAATTAACTCTGCATATAAACATAATTCAATTCCATCCACATCTCTCAATTCCAAAATTCTTAAAAACTCTTACTTGGTTTCATCACTAAAGTACCGTTTACGATCATCTTAGCAATATTTACACCCAAACTAATGCACAATAACTACAGACAGGATGAATCTTCACTTTGCAATATCATCTGAGATTATCTAACACCAACCAATCCAAACAAGAAAATTAAATTAATTATCTATTATAAAAAATTAAAAGCTACCAACCTCATGGGCAACCCTATTGGTTCATGCTTCTCAAACTTTTACACATCCCATGTTGAGAGCATAGTTATTAAAAAAGTTTCTAAACCAAAAATATATGTTCGATACATTGTTGATATTTTCCTTTTAGCTGACAACAAAAACAAAATTGATCATCTTAAATCTACTTTTGAAAAAAATTCTGTTCTCAACTTCACATATGAGCTTAGCCAAAAAACAAACTCCCATTTCTGGATGTTCTTGTACATTCTAGTAATAATACTTTCACAACTTCAGTATATAAAAAGCCCATGAGCAAAAATTCTTGCCACCTTAATTTTATTAGTCAATGCCCTATTCAATACAAAATTGGCGTTATTAAAAATTTCCTCACAAGAGCGTGCAAGAATTCATCTTCCCAACCTCTTTTCTTTAAAGAAATGCACAATTTGAAATAAACACTTATCAACAACGGCTTCCCAAATTATTTACTTGATTACCATATTAAACTTTTTCTTTGTAACACAACCAATGGCAACCACAAACACGTGGACAAAAACAACAACATTAATATTTTTTACAGAAAGCAAATGCCCAATAACTACAGTCAGGAAGAATCTTCACTTCACAATATCATACAGAGATTGTGTAACATCAACCAATTTAAACAAGAAAATTAAATTAATTATCTATTATAAAAAATTAAAAACTGCCAACCTCATTATCAATAATAATAATTCACCTACAAAATCTAAACTGCATAGAACCAGTGTTGTTTTTGAATTTCACTCTTAAAAAGAAAGCCACCTGGTATTGTTGATTTTGCAGTTTATTGTAAATCACAATATGAGCTCTGATTAAAAATATTTAATACTTGTGTGCTTGTAAAATTTGAAAAACAGAAAAACTAGCTAAAAACTGAAGAGAGAAGAAAGGAAAAATATATTCTTGCATTGTTTATTCAAAAGTTGATCAGAAGCTTTGTTTTTTTTCAGCCAGTAAAAGTGGAAAATAGAGATAGTCAAAACAAAACTGTCAAGACTTTTGATGGGGTTAGGGTAAAGTTAGATCTTTAGTTCCCAAATTGCTGGGAAAGGATTTGAAAATTTGAAAACCTAAAATAATGTAATCAAGAAGAAGAAGAGAAAGAGAAATTACGTCAGAAGAGATGTTGTTGCCTCATTGGTGAAAGATTTGATTTGCATAAGATACCCCGGGTCCAGCCTGCACCTACCAAGAGAATTTGGGACAAGCATAAAAGAATTGAGACCTGGCGAGAAAAAGTAGTAGAAGCTTCCGAGCGAAAGAAACAAAACAAATTTACTATCGCTGTTGCCAACCCCCCCCCCCCCCCACTTCGGCCGTTTCTGTAAAGCTTTGGTAAAGAGCTCTGAAAAGACTTTCTTATTTGGGAAATTAAAAGCTCTGATTATTCTTAAATGAAAACTTTGCTCTGTTGTGAAAATTGAATTCAACGATTGTATACTCTGCTTCTGTTGATAATTATTTTTTTATTATTTTTATATATATATATATATATATATATATAAAGACTTTTCAGCAACTTATCCAGGCATCTTCAAACTTATTCATTTTTTTTTTCATGTTGCTGTGTTTTATTTTATCAACAAGTGTACACATGTGTCCACTCTGGTTTGAGGTGGTAGAGAAATGGCTGCTGGGTTTTCAATGTGTCTTTCCTGAGATCAAAATACACAGCATGAGCAGGAAAGTTCACCATTGTAATAGACGTCTTGAGGACCAGCTGCTATGACAAGACCATCACAACTAGCAACCCGAGAGTGTCATCATAACTGGTGCTGAATTCGACAGCATCAACCCTGACTCAGGTTCCGGTCATCATCATTGGTGGCCATGATCATCTAAGGGTCAGCCAGTGAGCCAGCTGGGTGGGGTGTCACATCTTGATGATCCTCTTGGGCTTGGTGAAAAGAAAAATGTCACATGGAGCAAGATCAGGTGAATAGGGAGGTTGTTTCAGTATGGTGATGTTCTTCTTAGTCAGAAACTGCCAGATGTTCAGGGCATTATGAGCAAGTGCATTGTTGTGGAGAAGCAGCCATGATTTGACCTGCCATAAAAGCATCTGAAAAAAATGCAATGGCCACAGAAAGCTAAGATTACAGTTTTATACTTCCAAGATATCATGTTAGATGATAGCTCATGCAGTAAATACAGTCCCATTTCTTTTCAAACAGACATTGTATATCTAGAGATCCTTGATAAAATCTAAAGAAGAATCAGCAATATTATTGATCCTGCCCTGGTGTCTCAGCTTCAGGCACTTTCCCACTGTCATAAAGTTGTCTCCCCATGCCTTTTCTATAAATACTTTCATGGCAACTGTTTGAATGAACTCTTCACTATGGTGCCGAAACTCTTTGAATTTAAGCACGGTACTAGATTGGTGCCAAGGTCTTACCAATTTACAGTTGAGTTGGCTAAATGTAACCATAAGTTCTATGCTAATAGTTTCTTTTCTCACACTTCTTGCATGTGGAATTCTCTTCCAGGTCCATGCTTTCCACTCAACTTTAAAGTTCAAAAACTTATATGAAATGTCAATCGCTATCTACTGTCCTCCTGATTATTCTTCTTTTGTTCTCACTCCTTAGTAATGTTTCTGTTTTCTAATTCTTATGCACATAGTAAGCCCTTGTGTCTTAATAGCTTTACTGTCTTGCTTGAAGGGAGGTCAATTAATATATATATAGTCTCGGAATGAATCCCAGTCTGCTCTTTGGTAGCAGTAGGATATTCTGCTGGTCTGAGTTTCTTGGGTAGAGTGGGAGTGGAATGAGATGTTGATGAAAACTATGGTGTAGTCAGAGTTTCCGAGAGGGCAGAGCTGTCTGGTAGTGCAAGAGTCTGGGATGGAAGTGAAGCAGAGGTTTAGTAGTCCCTTCCATTAGGGTTACTGGAAGTCCACCACTTGCATAAGGGATTGGGTGATTGAAAAATTCATGGTGTGGACACCAGCAAGATCAGTGATAGAGTTCTTTAGCCACTTGGTGTGGTGGGTGTCACAAAACGCAAATATATGGGCAGATAAAAAAGTGCAAGAAGCCTTGAACGTTTTGTTTAAAGTGTAACTTTATTGTTGTTGTTGTTATTATTATTAATATTACTTGTTTTTGTATGATATATTAAGTGTCCATAATGGTATTTGTGTTGCTACACATGTTTCGAGTCTAAAATTGATTCTCTTCAGGTGAATAGAAGGAAACCAATTCAAGTTTGAAAACACATCTACATTCAAAATAAAAACAAATCTGAGCTGCAACTTTAAAAACTTAATCTCCACTCTAAAATGGGGTGAATGCACAAAAATATACATGGGGGAAACACAAAGCCTGAATAAAAAATAGCTCTGCACTGAATTAACATTAAACTAGCCAATAACAGGAAATTGTACGTTTCCCAACATTTACATGAATGTAGTGGAGGTAAATTCAGCGTAATGCCTATCTACCAAAATGCAGGTTATGACATGCTCATAATGCAGGAAGAAATATTTATAAAAAAATACAAGCCTTCCCTCAACAAAACAACCTAAAAAAACATAAGACACACAGACACACTAAATTCAAGAAAAAAAAATCACAAACTGTTGCAAAAAATAGTATTTTAAAAACAACAAAAAGAACTAGATGACCTACAGAGTAGAACTGAATCAAAATCACTGAAAACAATTTTTAAGTATGAAACAAATTTCGCAAGTCAGTGTAAAATATTTTTATGGCCAACTAAAGGTGACTGACTTCCAAAACAGAAGAGATTTAATGTGAGAATGTGAAAAAAAACAACAAGCACTCACATATATGAACTTTTTGACCTGCTCACCATTTTTCTATATGTACATGATATTTTGGCCATCAGAAAAACAAAGGTACAAGTTTATTCACCTGAAAAAAGTCAAATTTAGACTCAAAATACATGTAGCAACACAAATACCATTATAGACACTTAATATATCATACAAAAAACAAGTAATATTAATAATAATAACAATAATAAATCTACACTTTAAACAAAACATTCATGGTTTCTCAAGCTTTTTTCTTCTATATATATGTGTGTGCATGTGTGTGTGTGTGTGAATTATTACAGATTTATACATGTATGTATATATATGCATGCATGTATCTATATCTGTATATATCTATATTTATGCCTATTCTCCTCTCTTTGTCCCACCTCTCTCTCTATATATATTTATGTGAGTGTGTGCATATGTGTGTATTTGTGTATAATTTTATTAAGTATCTCATCAACAGATATGCACATATAAATAGGATTAATATTGATATACTTGGAAAATTCATCTGAACAAATGGGTCTATAGACATGTATGTAGATACGCACACACACACACACACACACACACACACATATATGGACATGTGCAAGAAAGCACACAAATATATGTATATTCATACTCATACATATACAATGTGTGTGTGTGTGTGTTTACAATCTGTTTACTTTCATACTCGTATCTACTCCTTCCCTTCCATTTAATGTGTCCAGTAGCAAATGATCTCATATTAATTATTTGCACAAGGAGGACAGAGTGAGGAACTTGCAAGCTTGAAGTGTGTATGAGTCATTGCTAAAACTGAACACATTTCTCGCATGTGCCTTTGTTGTCCCTTGCATATTTAACACCAGCTGACTATGTTGTGAAGGATAACAGAAAAAGAAAAAATATAAAATAAAAGGGCTAAAGTGTTTCACAGTCCAACTGTCATGTTGGTTTAAACCTGAATGTGCACCAAATCAGTGACTGCTATGAGATTTATGTGAGGAGGAATCCCTGGGGTCCAGACTATAATAGTTTTAAATTAAAGTGATATTATTCATGAATAGCTGAAGGAATATAAAGCTTAAAGTATAGAATTTAACTTTTATATGTGTGTGCATGTGTGTGTGTGTGTGTGTGTGTGTGTGTGTGTGTGTGTAAAAGTTAAATTCTATATTGTAAGCTTTATATATTTATATTTAATATACATATTATCCTACATCGCATATATATATATATATATATCCAAGTGAATAAGAAACAAAAAAAATTGACAACGTTCAAAATATTAATTTAAAACCGTGCTCGATATAAAATAGAGCTGTGAATATTTATTATAAATTATAGTTTAGAACATGTACAAATTATCATCTACTACAAAGTGTACATTTTGTTTCAACATTGAAAGGACAATGTCTCTTCAGGTAGTGTGAAAAGAAATGGAAATTCTTTTTCTTATATTTGGTTAATTGTGTGTGAGATGTAGATGAAGTAGGAGATGAGAAAGAAGGGTTGTAAGGTGTCAGAATTTGAATGAAAAGAGGGAAGAGGTAGGGGACAGAGGTGATTAATGGATGTGCTGAAAATTTTAAAGATATATTTAACATTAGAAGATAAGGTATGGTTCTTTACAGCTTTTATGGTCAGTTCTTTGGGTTTAATAAAAAGGGAAAAGAAGGAAATGTATATGGGGTGGGGAGGAGTAGAAGTGAGTGCAATAAAGTGGGAATAGAAATTGCTATTTGGTAAACATATCTTTATTCGTGAATTATACGACTACAAATATTTTTGTATTTAAACTTAGTTTTTATAATTAATGTATTTTTATATATTTAACCTTAATTTAAAATTTAGAAAACCTCTTTTTTATATAAAACTTTAAATTAGATCACAGTTTGTAGGATGAAATAAAGGTAAAATTTGAGGTAAGAGTGTTGTTAATATTATAAAGGTTTATCATTTCTAGGGGTCCTAACTTTGGCTTTTGTAGTTTTAGCATGATTGTAAGGTTAGTTCTTAAATGTGTTTGCAGTTTACTGTGGTTTCATGCCTCTGGTTTAATAGTATGTTGCTACTCATGTATTTAATGATTTTCAAATATAAGAAAAAGAATTTCCATTTCTTTTCACACTACCTGATGAGACATTGTCCTTTCAATGTCGAAACAAAATGTACACTTTGTAGTAGATGATAATTTGTACATGTTCTAAACTATAATTTATAATATATATATATATATGGGATATATTTATAAATATATATATAAGATATATATATGATGTGGTATAAAATGTATATTTATTAATATATATAATTAATAACTCTGTTCACACTACATTAAGTACTGTTTTATTAGCACCTGTATAATATTTTTATACCTGTGCATATTCCCATGTGTATATTTATTAATTCACATAACAATATATATTTATGATGCATATATATATATATATATATATATATATATATATATATATATATATATAATACATTTATATATTATATACACACACACACACACACACATATATATATATATATATATATATATATAAGTGGACACTGAGATCAACATCCAGTAGTGTCAGTCTGTTTCATGCTTATGTGCAATCTTTAGGCCATGTGTGTTGTATGGTCTTTTGGCTATTTGTATATGCTGCTCAGGTATTTCTGGTTTGTTGTAATATCCTAATGGTTATCGGGTGGGTAGCAATGGTCATATTTCAAATTACCCTAAAAGCTATTGAGTAGAAATAATTATTTATAGCTATTGTATAGCATTTGTTAATTTTTAACTCATTATTTGTTATTGATTACTTAGGTTATTTGGCATTAATTATTATATTAATTATTTATTGTTGATTATTATTAAGTTTACTTTGGTGTTGCTATGTGTTTATTCATAGTTTGTTAATTTATTCATCATTTTTTTTACTTGTCAATTTATTTTATTTATTTGTTTGCTTATTTATTTAATTTATTTATTTTTATTTTGAAAGTTTGGTTACCTTTTTGTTTAGTTTAAAGTATTGGCTTTGTCTAAAGTATATTATATTATTTAATGATTTTGTTACAATAATTGGGTTATTTTTTATTCTGCAACTTTAAATAAGTAGTATGGATTGAAAATAGATAAATAGCTTCCATATTTGTAGATATAACAATCTGAAGTTAGATGTGTAGAGATACAGAAGGTGCTTATCTTCTTTTGCTGGGATAAGTTACATGGGTCACATGATGACCACTTTGTGACATCACTCCATAAAGTGATGAAAGTGGCAGCCAAATTCAGTTTGATTACAGCAGTCACCACATGAGGTTGTTTTTTTAGCCTGGGCCAAAGAGCCCAGACTGAGGTTTAATTTTCTCCCTTCAGCAGCTTGCAAGTCCATGGTGCCATTTCCCTTTGAGAATATATCTTTCCCAGATACAGAATGAAATTCCAGCTCACAGTGCTCAATTTGGGAAAACCCAAGACTCGCTATTTTTGATTCATGAACTATGTCCTCACCTGAAATATAGATGAATCTGACCCATTTGAATCTGGAGTCCTAAACATGGTTTTGTTATAATCTTCCTAAAACCAGATCTTTTTTTTATTCATGTTACACAAATTTCTACCACTGGCGAGATGAGAACATTCCAAAACCCAAGGCTGAACTAAAAACTTTGTGAACTGTGCATCGGCTCCACACATAACTTCCATTTCACTTACATACCCAAAGAAAAATACAATCCAGAGTTTTCACCAATAGCATACACTCCCACCTAAAGAAACAAAGGAAAAGTGAATCCAATTTGAGTGTAAGTAAAAGATATAAAAACCCATCAAAGGGACTTCTTCAGGTAGGTCAGTACACCAGCTAAGATTTACAACATTTGGGACAAGACCTCTCATCTACAATGATACCCACCAAAGCCCTTTGCTGCAGTAAGTCAAAACTCACCCTCTCTCTCCTACTGTATGCCTCCTCCAATGACATTTTGACATTTTATGACTCTACTTATTTTTTTCTTTGATGAGAGACATTCACACTGATTTACCACTTGTTTAATTTTAATACAATGTTGTTTCTTCCTTGTTCTGCCACCATAGCTTAATTAACAACTTCTTCAGACAGGACTATCTCCTTTTTTGTTTCTTCTTACTTTCTGCCCTGTTGGTAGATATATATGATACATTTTTCTCTGTGTAGGATATATATATATATATATATATATATATATATATATATATATATATAAAATTTTATGTCTTAGTAGTATAAATATCTCTCTGAGAACAAAGCATGTTTGTCATTTTCTTCTTTTTCAGCCAATGAAATATTGGTGATATTATATCATGGATATAATGATGCCCATAATGGTGGAAATACAAAAGGTAGAATAAATCTTTCTACCATAGCTGTCTCCTGTTTTTTGACTAACCTTTACTTCAGTTTATTTTTGTTGCTTGTAGTAGTGTGGATGTTACGTAAATTGTGGGTTTTGTGTGTATTTCTTAGGTGATGTGCATGTTCAGTATATAAACAAAGACAAACAGAAGAAGCTTAAAAAACATGGTTTTTGCTTCAGACATTTATTTTTTTTATGTTGACTGTATAGAAACAAGTTAAATGTCTATTTAGTATGTCCATTTTCCATTTTGATTTAGAAAGAATTTATTAGAAGTAAGGAAAAGAACAGGTAAAGATGGTCAAGCTCAAGTCAGCCTCATAAGTAGGGCAACTTTTGTTGAAAAGTGGAAAGAGAAAGACTCTGTCCTTTCTGAAGCAGTGTCATAAAATTGCTCATGTGACTGTAAACCCATTCAGATTTCTTTATAACTTGCCTCATGGGAAAATTAATATATTTTTTTTTTTATTCTTTATTATTATTTTATTTATTGTTTTTTTTTCCATTTTCCCATGGCACTAATGGATGCAATAGTTTTAAATTGTCTGAATGTCTTAGATGAAGTATTACTGTTGTATTATAATTTTAATTTAATCTTTTATGTTAGTACAGTATAACCTGGATATAAGAAAACCCGGATATAAGAGATTTTCCTTCGGTCCCAAATTAGAGCCTGTGGTAATGTATATAAAATAGACCAAAGCTGTATATAAGAGAAACCCGGATATAAGAGGATTTATCAGGTCCAGACAACTCTCTTATATCAGGGTTACACTGAGATCTAGTTACATGTGCTAAGACAACACTGTTGTCTAACAACAGTTGTAAACAGGTCTATTTCCTGTATTTGCAGCCATGTTGCCATAAGACACAAACAGTACTGTCCAGATTGTAACATGGTATTGCAAAGTTATGAAAAGTTACTTATGCTGAGCACCTAAAGTTCTTATTCAATTCTAACTATTAATCTTTTGCTATTACTGTTTGTTTAACTGAAATTTTACTGCAAAAATTGGTTGAATAAAACTTGGAAAATTTCATCAAAGTTTTCCTTCTAATTTAACTGAAATTATGACAATATTATTAATCTTACTAAATTTTCCTTTCAATTTTTTGTTGTTGCTTGTTTACACTTTCTAGCAAGCAATAGATATATAGTGTTTGTAAAGAAAATTTTAAAAATTTAAATTTAAATTTTTGAAAATAAAAGAAGCCAGAAGAGAGAAGTGTAAGAGAAGAAACTGATAGCATAGAACTTACGTTTATATCTAGTAATTTCAGTAGTAAAATGATGATACCTAAGTGCCAATCTAGTACTGTGGTATAAATAAAAAGAGTCAGAGTCCAAGCAATGCACAAGATGACATGAATAATGGGTGGCACGGATAATAGATGTAACAATCCAAAGTTAAGTCATTAAGAAATTTTCCTATGTTTTGTCTGTTTCCTGTCAAATGAAAACTATCTTCAGAAGAAACTGAACTGTGGTAATAAAATAAGCACATCCTATCTCCCCTCTCGATTGTAACCATCTATCACAATAAAGTAAATGTTTTTCAGCACTAAAGCTAAATTAGTAAAAATAAAGCATCTACTTGTTACTCTATTCAGTCAGTTAAGTGCCATATGTCATACGCACTTGGGCGATCATGTCTCGAAAGAGACATGACTGACTGGGCAGAAGATTATCCCGCAGTAGGTTGCCATTGCTTTCTGCAGTAGACTGGTTGCCGACCAAGGCTACAGAACCCAATCTGTCCTATTATTTTACTCATAACTGGAGGGAAGAGATGGATTAATACCTTTCCCAAGGGTATTTGCACGTAAGTGAATGCAAGGAATACGAGTGGAATTCGAACTCAGCTTCCCGATTTCTCATTCCGAGCCGATATCCACTGCACCATGACGCACATCCTAATTACTCTATTACATGGACAAAAAAAAACATGTTTTTAAATCAGCACAACTATTTTTAGAATAAAAAAATTTGGAATTTTTATATGCTTTCTTCTTTTTCTTTCCTTTTTCATTCTGGATGAGTTGAATATTTTTACAGGTTCAAATTTTCACTCTCCTCAACCTTCCACAGATATAATAATTTTATCTCTGAAGTGTTATCATACTTTTTGACTCCATCACCTTCATCTTATTCTTGTTGTGTTTTCCTACAGCACTTTATTATTTTTATATTCTACAACTGTTAAGTAAGCAGCATAGATTAGAAATAAATAAGTCTTGAATTCATATTTCTTATCTTTTGAAGCCCCTTCTTGGCTATGATGATAAACTACATCTGGCAGATTTTGAGGAACATGGGACCACTTCTTAATTGCTGTTGTTCCCAGGTTGGTGGTAGCAACTGGCAGAGTCCCTGCTATGGGCAAATAGTTAACTCCCAAAAATGGGGTCAAAACACTATAAAAGTATAAAAATACTTTTTATAGTAAAAATACCAGCAATAGATTTTTAGTAGTAAAACACAAAATTACCAAATCTCCCACGAAAATTAAATTTCAACATTAAATAACCCATAAGAATTTGATATGCCATTAAACAAACACACCACCACTTTTGAAGCCTATTTGTATCATGCAGTAAGGTACAAAGAGTTAATATAAAAATTCTCTTGGGAGATTTTCATTTTATTTTTAGTCAAAAATGTTTGATAAAATAATGAAAAATAGTTTCAAAATTATTTAATAACTTATAACATTTTATTAATAAAATTATATATAATAATAAACAGTGTCATGTTTCTTTGTATTTTTCTTTGTTCATTATTTCTGTCATGTTAAAAGAAAACAAAAAATTAAGTGAATTCTGCCTTGATTCAAATATTCAACCTGGGGGTAAGCAAGCAACATATTCACTAAGCCTCACCCCATTAGGTGTAGCTGATGTGGTTTCTGTAGCAGGTTTTTACAGGATGGAATTTCTAACTCCCACAACTAATTGGTTTTTAATTCAGAGTTTGTAGATGGACTGACAACAAAGGCAAAAGAGCCAAGTTTGATCTGCTATTTAACCTATAGCTGGGTAAAAAAAAAGAGATAGATTCATGCCTTTTTGCATTAGTACAAAAGTGAAAAAAAAAAGATTGGGTCAGAATTTCTAGTAGGTAGGATGCACAGATACTACACTAAGTTGAAGGAATGGGAATTATATTTTGAATTTAGGCAGAATGCAAAGTGACTGATCCCAGATAGAGGATGAAGGTGTGACATTTTGAATTTAGGGAGAGTGCACAGATACTATATTAAACAGGAGGATTGGGGAGTTATAGTTTGAGTTTAGACAGAATGCAAAGCAATAGATTAACATGTGATGATTTGAATTTAGAGTGCACAGATACTATAGTGAACCCAGGTAAAGGGTCAGGGAGTAATGCTTTGATTATTGGTAGAGCATGCAGATGTTCTAATTCTGAACAGAAATGCTCTAAGTTGTGTAAGAATAATCCTGTAATTTTTATGGGCATTATATTAGTTAATTTAATTAAGCAGTATTTTAATAAGAATTTGGAATGATTTTATTTCTTGTTCAGTAGTCTAACAATAAAACCATTTTCAGATAAATGTAATGTGAAATTAAAGTAATTGAAAAATCTTAGATGTGTATGAAATATAGGATTGATAAGCCAAATTCAAATTCCATCCAAAGCTGTTGCATTTCTATTCCCACAAATATCCTTAGAAATATATAAGTTCATCTCTTCTTCTCCCAGCTGAAGGCTAATAGAGGACAAACTAAGCTCTCTAGCTTTGGTTGGCAACTAGTCTAAGAAAAGACAACTTAATGCAAAATGAATTTGGCATGGGGTTAACAACTTCAACCAATAAAAATCTGTTCTTTCAATGGAAACTACAGTAGCAACACCAATTGTGGTGAAGCTGTGGTTCCATTGGGAGTCTACAGGTTTAATATATATTGTCCAATGTAGATTTTTGGTTGATTGTAAGAAAGGGATTTTTATTCAGTTTTTCTTTTCCAAAGCTATGGAAATGAAACTCGCCTATTCAACACACATTTCTGAGCCTCATGTTTTGCAATTTCCTGCTTAGTTATTTTTATAAGGAAAATCACTGAATTAATTGGTAAGAAAGCGTACAGAGAAATTGGCAAATAATTAAGTGGTAAAAATGGGTGAAGATTTGTGAAAGGATCCACTGAGAAGGAAAGCTACAGATAGAAAGAAAAAAAGGAAATAGAGAGAGAGAGGGGGGGAAAGAAAAAGTGTAGCATAGAACAGAAGAAAACAAAGAATTGAGAGAAAGAGAGAGAAGTAAAAAGACAAAACTGCAATAGAGTGTAAAGAGAAAGAGCAAATGACAAAAATAAAAGACACAGAGAGAAGGAAAGGAAAAGAGAAACATTAAACAGAGTAAAAGAGAAGGTAGAGAGAAATAAAAAGGCAAAAACAGCAAACTTAAAAGAATACAGTGAAAAGAGAAAAAGCATAAGAGAAAACAAAAAGAAAAGAAATGATGCAGAGAGAAGGAAAAGAGAAAGGAAAGCATTAAACAGAGTGAAAAAGATGATGGAGAAAAAAGAAGTAAAATTATAAAATATCAACAGGTTGAAAAAAAAGAGTGAAAAGAGAAAAAAGTAAATGAAAAAAAGAAGAAAAAAGAAATGTAAAACAAAAAAAAGAAAACTCCTAATACCAAATTTAGTAATGATTGTTATTGCTTTAATTACAGTGTAATTAATTAAACTAATCTGATTATTTGCTGATATCCTTTATAGGGAAAAATAAGCAATTTGAAGTTGTTAAAATATTTATGAAGATCTTTTCTTTTTTTTTCTTTGGTGGAGGTTCTCTCTGAAATAACTTCAAACTTCTGTGAAATTATTCAACAATTGCCTTACCAATGTCATCAAAAACAACACTATATTTAAATGGGCCTATCGTCAAAGCACACTAAAACAAAACACTTGTTCTGTAACACACTAGATTGGTCATGACATTAAGTGTAACAGTTCCTTTTCTATTGTCATGAAACCAAAATAACCTAAACATGATATGATCAGCAATTATAGTCACTCTATGCTTAATGTAAACTTTAGCTTGTAATCACAATACAGTTCAATGAAGTATGGTTGAATTGGGCGTGGCTATTTCTATCATTCATCTCCCTCACTGGACCACTGTCATTTAGTAGAATCTTTCTTTTTTGTTGTGTACCTGCTGGAATAAATTATGCAACATGTCTTTCTATTCACTTGAATTGGCAGTAAGTTTTTGTTTGTTCAGGTGATGCTTTGATCATATCGACTTACTTATTTTGACCAATCTTCCTGAAAGGCAGAGAATTTCTAGCAGAAAGAACAAACTCTGTTGATAAATTTATCAATAATTTATTAATGATGCAAAAATATAAAAGTTGCAACGATGATCACAGTTCATGTGGTTCAACTTCAGTAAACTTTTTTCTTCCCTTGAAGCACTGAGACATCTAACGGTTACAATTCAGGTGTGTTGCTAACTTAGCTGCTGCTAGAATTTTAATGAAAATGAGTGGCAGTATGACCTTGGAAACTACCTAGCACAAACTAAGTAAAGTGGTGTGTGTGTGTACTTATAATGATAACAGCCCAAACGGGGCTTTGATTAATTCAGCATCAATGCAAAGACCCACTTTGTTAACAAAGAACTTCCTATTAGCCAGACATTTTTGTAAGATTTTTGTCTGAGTCAACCACATAGGATTTCAAAATAATATTTCCCAATTCTGTCTGAGTTTTGCAGAATTTTGGCAAACACACCGTCAAAATTTCCTTGATGCTGTGAAGCTTAGCATGGAATTTTTTTTTTTTTAATCATATCACCCCGAGCAAGGTGGTAACACCACTGATGTGCAGGGGGCTACGTAAGACTGAAAAGATTGAAAAAGAGAAAACCAGAAACCACATCCTAAACAGGGAACAAGGGATGAGCCTCTTCACCTGTTCAATAGATGTGGGTGGAGTGTGAACCGGGCGATAGTTTAGTCTATCTACTCCAATTGAAAAAAAAAAAAGAAAAGAGTGAAAAGATTGGAAAAGAAAAAGCCAGAAACCACATCCTAAACAGGGAACAAGGGATGAGCCTCTTCACCTGTTCAATAGATGTGGGTGGAGTGTAAACCGGGCGATAGTTTAGTCTTCAGTTATACAAGATTTACTTAATCTTACTTGGTGTATTTTATGTTCAGATTTTCCTGGTGCCTTCTTTTTTATCATGTTCCAAACTGATTAATCATTTCCTATATTTTTCTCTAGGCCTTTGCTTAGAATTCCTAAGTCTCTCAAAATCTGAAATCACCAGACATTTCATGCACTAATATGATTCAGTTAGGGCCACTGCCTTGTTATAATTTGATCACCAAGATCAAGTGTGTTCAGTACTTAGATGAACTACTGCTTCAAAATACCAGGCATTGTAAGTAGCTTCCTGTAATTTGAAATATATTTCAGCTTTAAACAGTCCACAAAGGGGTGATAGCCCATGAAAAAAATTCATTTATTAGGCATATTTAAGTAAATTTTATATTGCATTATGCTTATTAGTGTATTACATTTATAAATCCTACCTCTGATATCACAGTTTACTTAAACACCTCATCATCATCTCTATCATAATAAAAACTGTTGTGTATTCATTTGTGTATATATATGTATATTATATGAATAAAACAAAAGAAAAGACAATATATATGAAATTGTCTGTTTCACTTTTTTATTGTTGTTTTTCAATTTTTTTAATAATGTTACGTGTTATAAGTTGTAACAAAAAAAAAATAATTGACTAAAACACAGAGCTAAATCACAAACAAATATTTAATTTACAAAAAACACCAAATAAAAATATATACATTTACAATTTTTTGCAATCAAAACAGAAACATAAAGTTTACTACTGGCAGAGTAACAGGTAAGTGTTACGAAGGGGAAGGAAGGTGTCAAGTATAGACCCAGTTCAGCTAGCAAAGTATTCTAAGTGCTATACTTTTTGGAAATCCTCAAATGTGTACATAAAGAATACTTTTTTGCTTGGTCAATGAAAGAGTCAAAAATTCTATTTACCCATTTAGTTCCATGAGGTTCTCTTTCAGGTTTTAGTTGGTCAGCAACTTTTAGTAGAGATTCTTTCAGCTGGATATACAAATCCTGAATCAGGCGGGAGTTGATAATGTCAGCAAATCCTTTTAACAACTAACTACTCTCTTCCCAAAACCTATTTTTATAGGGGCTAACACCTAATTTGCATATTTTTTAATCATTTCAAATTCTCTAGATTTTACTGGAATATTCTAGAATCTTCCAAATGTTCTGTTTCTAATTTCTCTACTTAACAACTACTTCATGAATTAAAACTTTTTTGTAATAACAAGTAAGACTCAGTAAAATCTCTTACTATAACTTTTTAAACATTAATAATATTTTTTTTTATATATAAATACATTCTCGTAACAATAATTCAAATGCAATAGGACTAAAATTGTGGATAAACTTTCTGAAGCTCATGTTTGTGCTTTGATCACAATAAACAACACCTTATACAAAATTGGAAAAAAAAATACCAAAGAACTTAGACAGACCTTGTTGGTTCTTTTTAATCAATTCTCTCTGTCTGTATATATGTATGTATGTGTGTGTGTGTGTGTGTGTGTGTGTGTGTGTGTGTATAAAAGGTCTATATGGGCTTTGTGTGACCATTAGTCCTACGTGGTCAAGTGGTTAAGATAAGTCATAATTATATATATATATATATATATATATATATACTCTGAATGAATAAAGACAAAAGGAAAAAACTATATAGATAGATAGATAGATAGATAGATAGATATTGTTTGCATAAATAGTGTCTGCTTAAATATACCTTATTCATATATATAAATATATACATATATATATACATAAAGGAAGACTCAATGCATCATCTAATGTGGTTATAAATTATAATTCGTTTTGACAAGCTAATAAGCTCATCTCATCAGTCCATGATTTTATTTGGAATAAATTTCCTCAGAACATTCAAAAAATTTTCCAAGAAATTATATATATATATATATGAATACACACACATACATACACACACATACATATATGTAAATATACTGATATATGCATACACATTTACATATATACATATATATATGCTCATATACACACATCCATCCATATATACATACAAACATCTTACAGATATATACACTCTCATGTTCACATCTATCTACATGCACATGAATACATATACATATATATACATACATACGGATATATGCACACATGCACATACAAATACACACACACACACACACACACACACACACACACACACACACACACATATATATAATCATTCACATACAAGCCTGTTTTGCTGTATCACAGTTCATCAGTGCTGTGAGATTAATCATTTGATCAAAATTTGACTGATTTGTCATCTTACACTTAAGCTATCACTGCATGGCAGAGAAAGGCAGACTTCACAGCATGTTATTCACAAAATGTAAACAAACAGCCAGTAACTGAAAGCATTCAATTCAGTACCCAAACTGAAATGAGTTCAGCTCATTTAGCAATAATTGTTGCATAAATCAATAGGTGACTACTGTTTAAATGAAAGCTACTCTTCCCTACAGTGCTCTATCAACTAGCAAGAGTATATATATATATATATATATATATATATAAGGAGACAAACGGTGTTTGTCTCTCTTTGGTTGAGATAAAGACATGTGGTCACAGGACAACCGCTTGTGATGTCACTCTTGATAGTGACCCAAGCACTAGTGACACTTATTTCAGCTAACAGCAACCGAGAAATATGTGTTTCACTTCTGCCCAGGCCTTTAGGCTTGGCAGAATCTGCCTACCGCCATATTCCACTGAAATATAAAATTCCTACTCTCTCATTTGGACATGAATAAAGCATGCTATATCCCTTTGTGGTACAAATGATTTCAGCCCCTTCAAATCTGAAGTCTTGACATTGTGACATTGGCTGAACAGAGGTATTTTTAATTTTAATTTTTTTCCTTTTTGTTCCTTCTGATACTTTGCTTTGCATTGGACATTGTAGATATGTATTTCTTCACATGTGGACACTGGTTTATATATATATATATATATATATCTTATTTCTATTCCCACATGGGTTAGAAAATAATATTAAGACAGGTGACTATGTGACGATAAATTGGAATGGAGAAATGAAATGTATGATGAATGCTTGTTCTCAATGAGACTTTTATAACACACACAAATAATATATTTGTGTGTGTTATAAAAGTCTCATTGAGAACAAGCATTCATCATACATTTCATTTCTCCATTCCAATTTATCGTCACATACCCACCTATGGAGACCAGATGTATACACATATGCAAAAAATTAATACAGCACATATGTATACATAAATGTACACACATACACACAAAAAAAACCTACATTAAAATACATATATAATACAAAGTAGTTATATATATATATATACAGACATATATATCAAATATATAGGAGAACTTATTCAGAATTTCTTCAATATACAAAAATTATCAAAGGATAATTTACACAAAGAGTGAAGGAAATCCACAAGTATGATATACTGAGACAATTTGAATTCCAGTACCAACACGTATATACATAAGTATACATATCAACAAAAAGGATAAATTCAATTACATACATAAGACAAAGTAGTTGTACACATATCCTGGCGTATATATCCATTACATACCAAATTTCCACTTTAATTTCTTTCATACACAAAAACTTCTAATGAATGATCAACGTAGAATGGGAATGTACCTGCTAGCATGACAGAATGGGATAAATTTAAAATTCTATTTAACAGGTAATTTAAATTTATTCCTCTGACATCATTTAAAGATGATTTCATTTTTTGATTTAATAGTAGGCAAGTTTTTCTGAATTTGATAATTCTAATTTTTCATCTAAGCATAAATTACATCTATTTCTGAAGCTATTGGGGGTTTAAGATTTACCTATAATCTTCCATTCAATCTGTGGGAAGAGATTTTTGTCTTTTCATTGCCAAAAATATTTAGAAAGTGTGGTTTGAAAAATTATGCGAACACATAAAAAATTATATAAAAAACTTAATGATAATACCTTGTCTGTAATTTTTAATGAAACCTGTATAAAAGAGAGATTGTTTCCTAAATCAGTCAGTCAGTTAAGTGCCATACGTGATACATACTTTAGCAATCATGACTCAAAACAGACATAACTGACCGGGCAGAAGATTATCCTGCAGGAGGTTGCTATTACTTTCTGCAGTAGACTGGTTGCCATCCAAGGTTATAGAACCCAAGCTGTCCTGCTATTTAACCCATATCCACCCACATCTATTGAACAGGTGAAGAGGCTCATCCCTTGTTTCCTGTTTAGGATGTGGTTTCCAGCTTTCTCTTTCCCAATCTTTTCACTCTTTTCTTTTTTTTTTTTCAATTGGAGTAGATAGACTAAACTATCGCCCGGTTCACACTCCACCCACATCTATTGAACAGGTGAAGAGGCTCATCCCTTTTTTCCAGCTTTCTCTTTTCCAATCTTTTCACTCTTTTTTTTTTCCAATTGGAGTAGATAGACTAAACTATTGCCCGGTTCACACTCCACCCATGTCTATTGAACAGGTGAAGAGGCTCATCCCTTGTTTTCTGTTTAGGATGTGGTTTCCGGCTTTCTCTTTTCCAATCTTTTCACTCTTACGTAGCCCCTTGCACATCAGTGGCGTTACCACCTTGCTCGGGGTGATATGATTAAAAAAAATAAAATAAAATAACTGGAGGGAAGAGACAGATTAATACCTTTCCCAAGGGCATTTGCACGTAAGTGAATGCAAGGAATTTAACTGGAATTTGAACTTGGCTCAATACACAATATATATACATGTCTACTTGGGAAGCAACCTTTCTTTCAAACATCTTTCTGTGAATAGAACTGGCAATTAATTTTTTATCAAGGTTTTCCAGCATCCTCTTAACAATTATGTTTTTGTTGTAGATAAGGAATATAAAAATTGTCCATAATTTTTATCATCCCAAGTGCTTTCAACCACTTGTATAGCCATTTTCAAGGGTGTTTATGTCTTTGCCTTTGTTTTTTTTTCCTTTTCAAAAACAAAACAAAATAAGTTACTATAAAACAGTCAAAACATGAGAAAAAAATAACAACTGCAGAGGCATAGACATCCTGTATGGCCAATTTTTATATTTATATTTATTTTTTTTTTTTTATACAAAAAAGAATGTTATGATGCTAAAAACAATATATATATATATATATATATATATATATATATATATATATATATAGTGTGTAAATTGTGATGAAGCTTAGTGCCAAGATTGCTGTTTTTTAGTGGTTTTTTGTCATTATAGTTTTGGAGATTAATATATATCTGTTTGTGTGTATATATATTAATATATACCTGTGTGTGTGTATATATAAGAATGGCTATTGTTTTTGTCATATATATATATATATATATATATATATATATATAGTTTTGGAGATTAATACATATCTGTTTGTGTGTATATATATTAATATATACATGTGTGTGTGTATATATAAGAATGGCTATTGTTTTTGTCATATATATATATATATATATATATATATAGTTTTGGAGATTAATATATATCTGTTTGTGTGTATATATATTAATATATACCTGTGTGTGTGTATATATAAGAATGGGTATTGTTTTTGTCATATATATATATATATAGTTTTGGAGATTAATATATATCTGTGTGTGTGCGTATATATAAGAATGGGCATTAATTGTTTTTTGTATTAAGCTCAAAAATAATACTAATAGTAATTCAGATAGAATTTATTAAAAAGCATAAAGGCAGTTCACAGAAGATTTAACTGCAGTAAGTGAGAAGCATTTCTTCCTGCAGGAAAGCAAATTCAGTGGATATTAAGTCAATCTGTGTCTTTGCACACATGTTTCTCCCATGTGATCAAATCCACTTTGTACACAGGATTAAGTTTTGCATGACTGCAATCATACTTAGCTATTTGTATTACATGTTTAATATCTATGTTGTATGTTTGGTAAAAGGGAGAAAAATAAAAGAAAGTGAAGCATGTGTTAGTGTAATGCGTGCACAGGGGAGTAAATGAAGAATATGTTAAGAGAAGTGGTACACTAATGCATTCATAAATATACTTTTATAAATAATGTATTCAAGTATATTTTATGTTTTTATGCATGCTTAAAAAATTTACGATATTTATATATATATATATATATTTTTTAATCATATCACCCTAAGCAAGGCAATAACGCCATTGATGCACAGGGGGCTACGTAAGAGTAAAAAGAATGGAAAAGAGAAAGCCGGAAACCACATCCTAAACAGGGAACAAGGGATGAGCCTCTTCACCTGTTCAATAGATGTAGGTGGAGTGTGAACCGGGCGATAGTTTAGTCTATTTACTCCAATTGAAAAAAATAAAAAAGAAAAGAGTGAAAAGATTGGAAAAGAGAAAACCGGAAACCGCGTTCTAAACAGGAAACAAGGGATGAGCCTCTTCACCTGTTCAATAGATGTGGGTGGAGTGTGAACCGGGCGATAGTTTAGTCTATCTACTCCAATTAAATATATATATAATGGTAAGATTTACTTTTTACAAGGCCTGGGGATCACTCAAGGTAGAGGGTTACATTAGAAGGCAATTTGTGTATATAGGAGTAGAAGGTAACAATTAATCCTAGCCTTGAACAGGTTGAGATTGGAATGATCAGAGAAGCATTCTCTTGAGAATCAGTTTCACAGACAAAAGGCTTGAAGGAAGAAGCTGTTAGAACAGAATTTACTTCTCACTAATGGAATACAGAGGTAATGTGGGTATATATATATACAGAGGGTGTCTATAAAGTCCATGTGCACTTTAAATAATCTGTAAAAAATGTTAAGATGGAGCTACTTGTCACTTTGCTCAGTGTGTTAGACAGTTTCTAAATCAGGGATTTCCTAACAGATGGATTGGAAGGGGTGGACCATTTTATTCGCCTCCACATTCGCCAGATTTGACTCCATTAGATTTTTTTATGGGGAAATGTAAAAACAATTGTGTATGCAACCAAACCTAGTTCATTAGAAGATTTGAAAGCTAAAATAACTAATGTGATTTCAGGCATTACTGTAAATCTGTTGGCAAATGTTTTCCGTAAACTGCAAAATCATATTACCCTTTGTATTGCTAAGGATGGAGGGCATGTGGAAACTTAAATAAAATTTCAATAAAACCTTAAAAATATAGATTTACTTCTTTCTAATCTTTTTTTATAAATTATTTTTATCGCAAATAGAAATAAAGTTTTAAATTTTTACACACAAACTTTATGGACACCCTGTATATACCTACAAATGCATATATATATTTGACAATTTGTGCATGTATATATATATATATATATATATATGTATAACACATCACTCAATAAGTCTAAGGCAGGTCATATAGATGGTGCCACTAATAAAAAATCCATATGATTCTTATGAAATACCAACCTTTAAATGGCACGTACCAAAATTTGGGCCCAATCAGATTATTAGTTTACAAATTACAGTTATTTAAGTGAAGCTACTGTTACAAATTTTCAAAACAATGGAAAAATATGAATTTTGTGTGTTGATAAAGCATTGCTTTCTGATGTTCAAGCAAAGCAATGGCTTGATATACATTACTCAAAATCTTCTCTGTCGGAAACAACAGTCAAGAGGTGGTATGCTGACTTTAAACTCGGTCATACAGACACAAATCATACTGAACACTCAGGTTGTCCAAAATCAACAGTTGTCCAAAAAAATCTAGAAACTCATTTTAAGCAATCATAAATTGAAGTTGCGTGAGGTAGCAAATATATCAGAAGGCGGTGTATTCACCATTTTGCATGAACATTTATCAATGAGAAAGCTATGTCTAAAGTGGATACTGCGTTTGTTTACAGTCAATCAAAAACAACAATGTGTCAACAATTTAGAGCATTGTTTGTAACTGTTTCAATGCAACAAGAAAGTGTTTTTGTATAAATTGACAGTGGATGAAATATGGATCCACCACTTCACTCTGGAGTCAAATCAGCAGTCAGCTGAGTGGACAGCAGCAGGGGAAAGCCATCCAAAGTGACCAAAGATGCAAAGACGCAAACATCAGCAGTCAAGGTTTTCGCCGTCATATTTTGGGATGTGCAAGGTATTTTGTTTGTTGACTACCTTGAGAAAGGAAGAACCATCAATAGCGAATATTATATGTCATTATTGGTGCATTTGAAGGAAGAAATCATAAAAAAACGACCACCAATGAAGAGGAAAAAGTGATCTTTCACTAAGACAACATACCATATCACAAGTTGATCGCAACGATAGCAAAACTACATGAATTGCATTTCGAATTGCTTCCACATTCATCCTAGTCTTTAGATCGGGCCCCCAGTGACTACTGGATGTTTGCAGACTGCAAAAGAATGCTCCAGGGAAAAAAGATTTGACTCCAATAAAAAAGTGATATCGGAAACTGAGGCAAATATTGAGGCCAAAGACAAATCGTTCTACAAAAACGGCATTGAATTGATAGAGAAGTGTTGGAATCAGTGTATCACCCTAGAAAGAGACTATGTTGATAAATAAAGTTGAATTTTGCCTAAAAGTTGTTTTTTAAGTTAGGCCTGGGATTTATTGAGTTATGCGTTATACCAGAAACTCTTATGCGTGCTGAGGTGTAATGAATATCTGCTCAGAAAGAGAAATTGTAGAGTTGATTCCAGTCAAATTTCTTTCCTTCACTTACACACAAATACCCTTGTGAAAGGTATTAATTCATCTCTTCTTCCTCTAGTTATGAGTTGAATAGCAGGACAGATTGTGTTCTATAGCTCTGGTTGGCAACCAATCTACTTCAGAAAGTAATGGTAACCTACTGCGTGAAAGTCTTCTCCCTATTCAGTCAAGTCTTGAAAGAGACATGATTACCCAAGTGTGTACCAAACATAGCAATTAACTGACTGATTCTCATGACTGTATAGATGTAAAATTTTAATTTTTAGAACTTATATATTTAAGAATAATTATATATGTATTTACCTAGATATTTACTAAGTTTACAACTGTCTGGCATGAGATCATATCCTTGTAAAATTATCTAATCTTTGCTAAGTTCTGGTATGTATTTT